>JASSUY010005456.1:7717-19825 GCA_032466535.1 Forpus xanthops | reverse complement strand
TTCTCTTCTCCAGGCTGAACAGCCCCAACTCTCTCATCCTATCTTCATACGGGAGGTGCTGCAGTCCCCTGATCATCCTCGTGGCCCTCCTCTGCACTTGTACCAACAGTTCCATGTCTTCTTTATGTTGAGGACCCCAGAACTGCACACAATATTCCAAGTGAGGTCTCATGAGAGCAGAGTAAAGGGGCAGGATCACCTCCTTTGACCTGAGAATGGCTGGGTTTGGCTTCATAGTTGATTTCTGGGCCCAGGACTTGCTGTTGATCTAGAATAGTTGGCTAATCAAGCAATATGGTTTATAGATTAAGTCTTAATAAGCTCTTAAATTAAGATCGTAGTAAACAAGATTCTAAGGGTTAAAACTCTTTATGGCAAAAGAGCTTTCTTAAGAAGTAGTCATATTAAGAGTATTGATTTCATTAGAGAATGAGAAACAGGGCTGTGAATACAGGAACCAGATTCTCAACAATGAAATCTACATGCTTGCTGTTATTATTTCTCCTTCTTGGAATCTGGCGTACAAAGGTACAATTAAACAACATTCCCCATGTTTCAGCATGCCAATACAAGTAATATGTGCTTTTCCTGACTCTGTGTGTCTGCACAGAATTTTGCTTTGCTTTAAAATTTTGGTCTAAATCCTCTTGCTAGCATGCAGCACAAAGAGGTTGCAGCATGAGGGCTGGGATAGATAGAAAGTAAAGGCTTTATCCTACAAATGGATACTTCCAGTATAACTAAAGTGTGAAAGCAGTGTTTGTGTTCTGGTTATTCTTTCCTCTTGTTTTTCTATAGAAGGAATTCTGTCCCAGGAGTAGGGTTTATACACTTGGATCCTAATGCTGAAGTGTTAATGAGGCGCTCTCTGGTTTGCTTGAATGCAGGATGTACCTGAGGGGGTTGTGAACCACACAGATAAACGCAGATATGATGCATCAGTGTGGACTATATCTCCATGCATGCTGGGTGAGAGGTCCCAAGGGCAGTACTGAAGGAAGAGGCAGCCAAAACCCCACTTAGATCTGCTCATTGTGCCCCTCTTCAGTGGGTTGAAAGTGCAAAGGCAGCTTACACAGTGGAAGGTGATAAGAGAAATTATCAGAGTTCACTGATGTATGGTGTATTATCTTTATGCCAGCATCTAACCCATTTAATTATAAGGTTTATTTAGGGCTGCCACCAGCCCCGTAAGTAGGGGAGGGAGATGGTTACTTCCTCTGCTGTTTATCCCTTGTGTGAGTGACCCAGCTTCTGTTCCAGGCTGCATAACTGATGGAAGAGGATAGCCCAAAGAGTGTCTTTGAGGCCAGTGTCTGAAGATGGAGCACTGTTGTAGGAAGGATGAGTCTGTTCTTGTTTGCACTTCAACAGTTGGCTTTGGCAGCCTCTGAGCCATTGCAGCCCATGAGCATCAAAAGGTTCTTGTTTGGATATGGGCAGACCAGATTTTCCAGCAGGAAAAAGCAGGACCACATTATTCAAAGTAGTTGTGTGTAACTGAATTAAGTAGCTCCGTGCCTTGCGGGGGAGGTATGGCCACCATTTCATGTCTTGTAATTTCATATAAAAGTTGCAGATGACTTTGTTTATGAGAATGCCTCCCAGAATAAATGCTCATAAAGTAAAAATGTGCAGTAGCACATGGAAGTGTGGTGAGAAATAACTATGTTGCATCAAACGTATCATTACATATAAGCCCACTGATGCTTTGATCGCAAAGGGGATTGGAGATACTTCATCTGCACATTGCAAGAGACCCCTCTTTCTGTGAAAAGGTGCTGTAAGAAGGTGTTAGGAAGGTGGAGTATTCCTGTGTGTCTGTATCTTAAGCGCTGTGTTAGGAGAGACTTTCCCACTTGTTTGTTTTTCCAACCAAATTGCTTGGTCTAATGAAGCTGTGATGTTTCCCCAAAAACCTGACTTCATTTACCTCCTTGGGGGTTTTTGAAGGCTCTTGAATCCCCACGTCTGTCATGTTTCATGTGTGGCAGGTAGTAATTAGTCCAAAAGAAACCAACCAAAAGAAGATGTGTCTTTCAGGGTTGGTGGTTGAATATAAGGTAATATATCACCAGGTGGCAATGATTGTATTTCTGGTAGTGATTTCAGGGACTGCAAAGCCAGAAGGAGAAGCTGGCACACAGGTAATGGAGTTCTGTGCAAGACCTTTGTCTTTCAGCATCACTTCAAGCAGCAATATTTCAGTGGTAGCTGAGCTGTCATACATTGGTCAGGACAAAAGACAACCCATCTTCTAAACCTACTTTAGCTGTTTCTCCAAAAGCCTCAAGATTCAGAAAGGAATATGTCTTGCTGCTTCTTGGAGGTATAAGAGTAATAGTGAGAACACAAAATATTTCATGTGTTCTTTGTGAAGAAGAGGTAAAAAGCTAGTATAATCTGAGAAGTCATTTAGCCATTTGGATGCTCTGCTTTAAAGTATGGCATGATCGCAGCAGTTTATTTGGTGGGGGTACAAGAGAAGTTCTACTGAGTCAGCAAATATTTCAAATTACTTCAGTCTTCAACTTCTTCACTAAAGTATTGAAGCCCAGTTGCTCTGGGTTCAGCAATAGCAGTCATTTTTCCTCCTTCTTAGTAGCTGGTGCAAGTGTTGTGGTTTTGACTTTCAGCCTGGGAACAGTGCTGATAACACTGATGTTTCTAGTTGCTGCTCAGTAATGTCTACTCTGACCAAGGACTTTCTGAGTCTCATGCTTCGCTAAGGAGGAGAAGCCAGGAGGAAGCAGAGACAGGACACCTGACCCAAACAGACCAAAGGGGTATTCCATACCACAGCACATCATACCCACTATATAAACTGGGGGCAGTTACCTGGGAGGATTAGATCACTTCTGGGTCAGGCTGGGTATTGGTCAGTGTGTGGTGAGCGGTTGTATTTTCTTCCCTTGTTATTTTCCTCATCATTATTATTATTGGTGGTAGCAGCAGTGGTTTGTGTTATACCTTAGTTACTGGTCTGTTCTTATCTCAACCCATGGGACTTATATTCTTTCTATTCTCTTCCCCATCCCTCCGGGAGCAGGGGGAGGTAAGGGGGGGGGGGGGAGTGAGAGAATGGCTGCGTGGCTGACTGAGTTTAAATCATGACACCAGTGTAATCCAAATTGAAGAGATTTAGGCAGAATTTAAACCTTTATTTTCCCCTTTAATGTATCAGTGACAAACACTGGTAATAATTCCATTTGCCTCAGTAGAAATGCCCTAGTCTGAGCACAGCATTTTTCAGGTCCACATCAACTTGTGTTTGTGAAAGTTTTATGCCAGTTTGCAATGTTTATTTTCTCAGATGGGAAAGAAACATCCAGAAATATCATGACTTCTGCAGAAAACAGGTTGGTGCAGGCCAAATTAAACGATGGTCTCCATTTGGCAAGAAGAAGAGGTGACGCAATTAGCTGTTTTTTATTAAGAAATGAGTAGAAAGGTATGAATTTTATACATAATCTTTTTCTATTCAGATACATGATGTTGTACGAAGCAAAGAAGATAAACTTCTAAACACTTCAATGAAAATAACCTGTGCTTACAGTCAGATAATGCTCAGTTATAAGACTTGAGAGATGAAAAAATAGATTAAAATACATCTCCTTAATTTATTTTCTCTGATCTGCAACTTCAAAGTTTCCTTCAAATTTCTCCCATTTGCTGATTTTTGTCTCTGTCAGGAAAGTGTCCTGGTCTTTCGCAAACTAGAGCAAAACTGTTGCTTTCAAAGATCACAAACAGATAATCTCCTCTTTGTTCTCTTCTTGAAGATATTAGCAAACTCAAGCTGTTTGTATGATGGCTCTGCTACTGTGAAACTCTACAGAGCAATCATGATACACTTGAAGATATATATATATTCTGAAATGTAATCAGAACCAGAGCTGAATGCAAGTCTGAGGACAAGTGAAAGTAATGAAAATCCTGCTGAGGCTTTGAAAAAAACCTATTTCTCTGTGAATACCTCTTGAGTTTGTTTTCTAGGGTGGGGGTTGGGGGGGAAGGGTTTGCTTGGTTTTTGGTTTGTTTTCCTGTTTTTATCATCTAAACAGGTACTGAAATACAGAGGAGGAAAGAAAAAGGTGGTTGTGCTTATCTCAAATGGAGAAGAATGAAACTTGCTCTTGTGCTTGACAACAGCACAAAAGCCTAGAAAAATATCATGACAATTTCCACTGGATTCCATGGATTATTTTCATGTGTTTACTGGTGAAATAATGATCTGATATCTGGCACCCAACACCCACTCCTACTTTGATAGGCAGAGAGTTTTAGACAACCACCCGAGCTTCAGGGGACTCACTGGACCACCAAACCTTTAAAACAATACCCATTAACAGTGAGGGCATTGTTTGGTGAGTTACTCTCCTCCCTGAAGCAAACTCAATCGCAGAAGCATTTATTACCAAAGGTCATACGACTGTAACTGTACTGGCTATAACTTCATAGCCTTTCTTTTCGTGAAATCATATGTACATTCTAGCATCTAATGATAGTCAAGCAGTTGATGTTGAGCATCTGGGCTGCTCCTGCATCCCTGCAGAAACACAGACATTCCCGGAAACATGAAGGAGAGAGACCAGAGAAGGAGCACAGCCCATACCTTAGATTGCATCTCTCATTTTGCAAGTCACTTGAAGAGATGAGCTCCTAATTGAGTGAAGGAAAGTCTGTGCTACAGGAGGAACAAGAACGCTAAGCCAGTTTGGTGTTATGAGCAGCCATCCATGTGCTGTTGGACTTGGATGTATGAGAAGCACCAAGGGAGACACAGGGTTTGTAGGGATCTCTCAAGACCCACCAGGTCCTGTCATCCCTTATGAAAAGTGGGATTTGATATGTCCATGTGTCACCATTGTGGCTCTCTCTCAGCTACTAAGTCCAATAGCTGTCCTGCCTTTATTATAGATGTATGTATGTAAGTGTGTGTCTTTATGAAAGCTTTCCAGAGCTGTGGTTGACAGATCATCGTGTGTGGCTGACCCAGCAAAGTTAACATCTGTCCAGAGTTGTGTTTTCATGGATGTGAATACATCTGTTCTTGCTGCTACATCTATTTTTGAAGGTATATCAACAAACGCATTCTGGTTTTGACCTCACAGAAGGCCAATGGTGTAGCAGTCATCTCTCTCATTAATCAACCTTGCATCATTTTTTGCTTGATTTAGTAACACTTTTGTTTTGTTTTCTCTCATTGGTGAGCTGCTGAAGCAATGTTTGCAAAATATTTGGGTTATAAGTGGCAAAGCATGAAATGTCACTCAGGGTGAAGCCCAAGCTGGCGAGGGTTTGCTGCTTCAGTGATGTTTGCAGTTAACAATCCCTTGACTGACATCTGCAAATGAAAATCAGAGTTGCCTGAGGTCACATCAGAGGTGACTCTCAGCATTACCTTATGCTAAGAGATGGCTTATTCCTATTTATTTATTTATTTATTTGAGGCTCTCCTTGTGATTCTGATGGCATTGCATTGAAGTCTTCTCGCAGTAGAGGTGCTTTGCAGCACTGAATGCCAAAGCTGGCTCTGGCAGCAATGATGAGCCTGGGTGTATGGCAGCAGAGCTGTGCTGACAGAGAATGAGAAACTTTGTGAACTTGAAAGTGTTTTTCACACTTGGCAGCTGGACAAAGCAAACAGACACAAAGCATCATTCTCCCAAGCACTATAGCTGGCCCATCTACCAGGGGCAGTTAGAAATGACAATAAGCCTGTTGTCTGGAATGTTTCTCCTGTCTTAAGCCTGTAGAACTGTATAATTTAGTTCCCTTACCATTTCTTGACCAAACTGTACTCTGCACAACATCTTATCATTTCCTCGTATAGTAATAACCAAACCTCTTAAATTATTTTACATTCCTTTATCAGTGCAGCTGACATCCTGTTTGCTTTCTGTGCTGCAGCTGCACATGGAGTTGAAAGCTTTGTGAATATTTTCTGCAATCTCCTAAATCTCCAGTACAATTTGATAGCTGCAGACCCTGTCAGCTTTAAAAGCACCTCCCATCTGGGTCAGCAGATGGATTGGCTCAATGTGGTTATACATCATATATAGTCAAACCTTGATTATTTGCATCCAGTTTAGAAGAGGTTTTCTTGTGCTGAGAGCTTGATATGCACCCTGAAGTTTTTTTGGTGCTGCAGGAGTGCAGGTGATAGGAAAAGTTTGCTTCTGCAAAGCACACGCACATCAGGGGACAAACCCCAGCATTTTGGGATGAGATTCACAGCATGTGCAAAAGAGGCATAGGAGGTTGTTGAGGTCACTGGTGGGGTTTAGGAGGAATTTCATCTCTGACCTCAATGACATGTTTTGTGTCTGTTCAGTGAGCAAGGGTGTAAATGCCACCCTAATATCACTGCGCTCCTCAAGTATATTAGCATGGTATGTGAAAGGTACTGTATGAAGGAAAAGACAGTGTCTACTGCTATCTGGGACAGTGACTGAGCTCTTCCACCCATCACTGCTGCTCATGATCTTCCCACTGGGTGCAACAGGGCTGTCACATTGCCGTTAGCATTTTTTGCATCAGTTGTGGCTTTTAGTTCTGTATACTTCTTTTAAAGTAAATACCCCTTTATGGACTGGATCATACAGTCACAGCTAAATCAAAACCACTGAAGTTGCTTCATATATTAATAAGAAACACAAACACAAGTTTCTTCTTTCGATATTCCAGCTCCGAGTTTCAGGGCAGTGAGCGCTGTCTCTTCCCAACTCCAAACCACTTTTCCTTTTCTTAAAAATGAATGTCTAAAAATCCCAAGGAGAATCAAAGCCTTACTTTACTAAAAATCTGAACCTGAAGTACCACTTGTGCTTTGTGCTACTTGATGCATTCAGACCATGGGTTGGTTCTTCACGATACAAACCAGCCTTGCATGTTGATGACAGAAAACTGAACATGGAACTCATTGTTCCTTCAGGAGAAAAGTATGACACTTTTGATGGGCTCATTACAAAAATTACAGTGAAAACAGAGTTCTCATGGCAAAATGGACCACATTCTTCTTGAGGTCGGAGTGTCTGTATCTGTGCCAAAGTGAAGTTTTTGCAGTGTTATGTATAGAGAGGATGACTAAGCTAGCATGTTGTTAATATAGATATCTATTGTTGCCTTCAGAATGCCTGATGGAAAAGAGGGAAAAAATTAGCACAAAATAACAATTGCATACAGTGCTTTAGCCTAAAAACATATTCAGGGTAGTTTTTTTGTGCATACAGCAAATTGCTCCATGTGCTTCTTGCAGCAGCCTATGAGAGCTGCTGGTTGCTATTACCTTGATAACAATCTTTATGTGCAGAGCTGTGAACATACATTTACCATCTCCTGTTGCTGTTTTTCTAGTTTAGCCAAATTAAATTCTTGTTCATTCACTGTTTTCTGAATATTTTCCCCCTTCTTTTGGGTTTATTCTCATCACCTTTCCCATCCCCAAACAAAGGTGATGGTTGAATTTGAGAGCCAGTAGCATGTTACTGCAACTGCTCACAAGGTTGGCTTTATCTCGAGCAACTTCGTCCCATTCAGTCTGCAGCTCCATCTTGCTCCTGGCTTCTTCACACACAAGTGGCCCCTGACACCAGTTCCCCATTCAGACTTAGCTTCTCGTTTATAAGTACAATCCTCTCTTCTTTGTGCAATTTGATGATCTTCGTTTCATCTCATTTCAGCAGTTTTCCAAGAATACTTGGATGGTAAATCTTTTGAAAACTTTCTTACTGTGATACAATCTCAGCCTTTGCAAGTTCACCTCCTTTCTCTTTACCCAAATCCTGACTGAAATATGTACCTAGAACAGATTCACTGGTCCACTCCGAAGACCTGACTCTGAAGTCACAAAATTGAGCAAGACATTTCAATTAGTTTCACACTCATATTAAGGGGGTTTTGTCTCCACCATATTTACCTATGTTTTACGATGTCACACAAAGCCACAGTAATAATTCCAGGGCAATAAATCTCCAAAACTATCCTTCTGTTCCACACTTGCTAGTGTCCTGCTATAAATATTATCTACCTCTTAGCTAAGTGATAATACGTCTTTTCACCTCTCTTTATTAAAACAGTCATCTTCACCTTGATCTTTTCTTTGCAGCGTTGATTCTTTACTTCTTAATGCATCCCTTTTTTGAGTAATAGTACTATTTTTGCTTTATTCAACACAGGGCTGCAGTCTACTCTATACTTCACATAGAAAATGAATCCTTTAGCTTTTGTTAGGGGAAAGAGATGAAAAGCTTCAGGAAAACAGGAAGCAATGACAAGATGTGGGTTTATTGGATTATTAGCCCTGGGGCATGAAGCTTGCATGACATAGTATTTTTCAACTAGTAGCATCCAAAGGTCACTGAAAGTCTCAGGCTTGAGATACGTGTTAGACTGATTTCTTAAAAGTTCAAGCACTGGATCACACGGTTTATTGAAAGCCACATATTAGGTTATCAACATGAATTATTCTGGTTTAAATTATAGGCATTCTGTGGAGAATTTGCTCTTGCTATGAAAAATTTATTATGCAATTCTCTGTGTTAATTCAGGACCCTAGTGTCAGTCTGTGAACTTTGATGCAAAGAGGTGTGCCTATAGCTGGACTGTAAAGGCTTTAATTTGTATTTTCTGGGCTAAAAATCTCTACCTGAGCAAGAACTGTTAAAATGTGAACTGAATGTGTGGCATCATGCAACTTATAGAGCATGAGAGCTCACACAAAGAGCACTTCAGCCACTTCAGGGTCAGACTTTGAATAAAAGGAATTAATTGCCTGCTCCACAGATGTAGCAATTTGATGAGTTAATCTCTTTATTCTACTTTATTTGGGCTTTTATTTCCTCTTCTCTTGGAACACACTCCCAGAAATACCTGACATATGAATTCTGCTTAATTTGGGCTAGGAATTTCTTGAATAGTCCACAAAGCCAAAGGACTCTCAATTTCTATTTCCATTTCCTAATTACATTTTATTGTATAAATGTGATTCAACTTGATAACACTGGAACACAATGTACTAAACATTCAGGGAAAAAAAAAAATCCAAGATTGGAAAGAAAACAAGCTTGAACCTTTAGCAGAATTTGGAGATTTTTCCTCTTTTAAATAAAACCACATGTATTTATATTTGAAAAGTTTTTTCCAGGCCAAATGTTGACAAACTGTACTATTTCCTAATCTGCAACCTGGATGGTCACCCTTTTGTGTAGCCAGGCATGTCCTTATCCTTACTATACAGCGTAAGAATATAGTGTAAGAAGCCAGAGATGGAAAATATTTGCCAAAGATATTTAGGAAGAAAAAAGAAAAATGAGGGAATGTATGCTACCAGGATAGGAGCCTTAGGAAAAAAGAATGAGTCCTTCGTCCTTGTTGCAATCAGTGAGGCTGAGCTGGAATAAAAGCCAAGCAGACTAATATTTGTAGACTGATAAGCTGTTCCCAACAATTAGAAATATTTTTTCTCTTGATTTCAAGCACAAACTTTAGATTGGACATGGGCTTTCCTTTAGCATAGAGTGTGCTTGGATACTTGGCTTGGTCTGTGTTTACATTCTGATTCTGTTTTAGCTTGAGGTATGTTTATACACAAATAGAAACAGAAAAATAGGCTTTTAATGCCAGTTGACCAATCATGTTAATTAATTCTGATGAAAATAAAGGTGAAGAAAAAGAAGGAAAAATAACATAGGCTACTGCTCAATTCTGCAACTGCAATTCAACCCAGCCCTAAAACCCAAATGACTTCTTGGTGGTTGCTCATAACTACAGTTTAAATCAATTGAGAAGCAGCAATCTGTCCAACAATTCATTATCTGACTGAGGGGCTTATTTCTGTGAGCTATCTGTGGGATAAGGCTGAGTTGTCATATGAAGCATGGGCCCATGGGAGTCTTTTAAACATATCAATCGGTTGGGACCTATATCTTCAAATGTTTCTAAAGCTGTGATTTTCAAAGGACTGAATATAGTATGGGAATTAATCACTGTTTCCCATGCTTATGTGTTCTTTTCTGAGCACATAAGGACCTTTGACATGAACCAGTCCATACGTTCATGTGTTCCTGTAATCTTTTCACCTCTATTTTAACCTGGGTTACCTCACTGGGGTTGACCAAACTGAAATAAATACATTTTCTTTTTTTTTTTTTTTGAGGTAGATATAACATCAAGCATCTGTATTCAAACAAAATCCTGTTAAATCAACCACAATTAAATTGAGAAAGGATATGGGAACTTGTCTTTATTTTTATGTTTTTACAATGATTCAGATTGGCTTGGTTAAAAAAAAAAACTTAAAAATACTCCTCCTCTTGCCATCAATCAATGTGCTCTGGCTTTCGTTCCGAGGAAGAGACCGTTTGTTCTGTTGCCAGCATTAGTATCAGTTTTTTGTCATAGTTAGAGGACTTGATTATCTTCAGGGATAGGCTATTGCCTTGTGGTCCTTCTAACAGACTGAGAAGACCTTCAGGTGGCAAGCCATCTCCTTCCTGTCTCTAGTTTAACTGCTCTCTAGCATGAGTTGAGCTGCAGAAGGATTTGTGCTTTGGAAAGCTTGGCATTTTCTGCCCTCAATTTACTTAAATGTGAGCTGATGGCACATCTAGAGCAGAAGATGGGCAGATGATGTCCTCTCATGCAATAAGATTAGCATTGCAGCATTAGCATTGATGCCCAGACCACTCAGCTTCCCACCCTTTCGTCTCCCTTTTTCAATCCATATCCATGTCCATTTTGCCCTTCTCTCAGCCTCCATCTCTTCTCAGAACATCATGCCTAAGCTTAACATTTTGTACATTTTAGGGTCCTTCTTTTGCTAAGAATACAACAGGTAATATTTTCCTCTGGAAGCTCGCTGTGTGAGCACACAGGGGATGTGTCATTCAAAGTGCACCCCAGGCAGTGTAATTACTATAAAAATGATGCCTATTAGAATATGCAAACTGAAAGTTTGCTTGTGCCAAAACTTAGAAGCCAGGTACTTAAGATTGCAGGATATTTTTTTCTCTGTGAGAAGGACGTTTTTCCTTTTCACTGGCTTTTTCATTTTCCTGTTGAATGTCATCTGTCTGAAGGATTTAGAAAGAATCCAGAGGGGTTGCACTGTTTTAGAGGTTGGTACAATAAATTAAGTAAAGAAGGTGTGTGGTTTTGAGGGGGTTGAGAGAGCTCAAAGTAGGGGCATAACAAAGTGAGGTCAATGCCTTAGAGACTGTAAATCATCATTGCTCCCATGAAATCCATACAGCCACATTGGTAAGTGTAGGAGCTAGGGAGCTCACAANNNNAAATACTAAAGCAACTAAATTCATTTCCAGACCAGGCTTGGAGTTACATAAAATCTGATTGTAAAAGCTTTTGCTGTTTTATCAACAAGTTACCCACTAATGCTGCATTTCAGGAATGTACATAAATGCATGTTTAAATGCAGTTAAATTGAAAGCAATGTGAAAAATTATTTTCAGTTCCACTAAAATCACGTAAAACACTTGAGGTTGGAGAGAATCTCTGCTCATAGCAAGTCAACAAAAACAGGCTCATCTGAAGTAACCTTGGTGCAGATTTTATTTATTACTTTTTTTCAATCTGAACTTCAGTTTTATATTTCTGAGGTGAATAGGGCCACAGGGAAATAATTTTTCTCCTTGTCTATTGAAGTCCTGTGTCTGTACTGAATGCAGTGGCAGTTCAGCTGATTTGCAGGCTTTATGCAAGATGACAGCAAACCAAACACGCCAGTGACACTGGAGAAGGAATCCCCAAAAGAAAGTGACAGCACCAGCATATTATTGACTTCTGAATAGTATGGGTCCTTCAGTAGAGGTCTCATTCCAAATTCTACTTAATTCTATCCCCCAAAGAATAGTGCCCAGTGCTGATGCTTCTATGTAACATACAGCCTAGTGGGAATAAGAATCAGCAGGATGTGATGATCCTGTGTCCATATGAGAGTCAGCAGCGAGAGGTGGCCTCTCAGCACGTGCGCTCAAACGTTGGAACAAAGTCTTACAGAGGCTGTGAAATCCCCATTTTTGGACTATTTCAAAGCTTGGCTGGAGAAGGCCATGAGCAACCAGGTGGAATTTAGAAGTTATACCTGTT
>JASSUY010005455.1:0-31390 GCA_032466535.1 Forpus xanthops | reverse complement strand
TCTGGACTTGTTCCAACAGTTCCATGTCCTTTTTATGTTGAGGACAACAGAACTGCACACAATACTCCAAGTGAGGTGTCACGAGAGCAGAGTAGAGGGGCAGGATCACCTCCCTGGACATGATGGTCACACTACAGTCTGAACATTGACAGAACACCAAATACAGTAAAAATTTTGAAATTATGCCCAAAATGAGGAGCCTATCCAAGAACTGGCCATGCTTGATTTAGTTACTGTAGCACAGCTAGAATGTGAACATGTTGCAATGGGGACAGGGGTATTTGATTTACTTTGTTATGTAATAGGAAGCACCGATGGATTTTTTTAAGAAAGCATCCAAAAGCACAGTAATGACTCCATCCTTAATGTTTTCTTTTTGTTTTGTTTTAACTCATTCTTTGCAATCTATTTTTTATTCTGCGGCTATTAATCTGCAATCTTTGCAGCTCATCTGCCACCTTGTGGCACAGTTGCAGACTTTTCTTGGGTCTGAAACGGAAGAACAGGCTCTTAGCAAAACCTCCATATCTGCTCTGCTTTTGCCAACCTGGCAAATACAGTGGCCTTCGTTAATAGTAGCCCGATTAGGCTTGCATTCTACAGTGTGAAAAATTAGAAATCCAAATACTCATCCAGTAGGCCATGTTTGGAAACTATCAATATGTGTTGGTCTGTGAGCCCTGTATATAGGTATATGTGGGAATAGAATCAGTTACATCATATTCATGATGTTCAGAATGCATGTATCATATAACATGACATATATATATGTCTCTTAACAGAATGACAGAAAATAAGGCTGAAAAAGACCTTGTGAGCTCACCTAGTCAGTCTTCTGCAAAGCTGGACCAGATCTAACAGATCATTATTAGCAGGTATACAAGCTTTTCACAAAAACTTCAAACAACAGAAATTGCCCAGTCTCCTTAATGAACTATTCAAGTGCTGTCTTTCTACTTGAAAGCTCTTTCTTCATATTTAAGTCAAACCACTGGATTTAATCATATCACGTTCTGTCCAAAGTGGACATTATGAATACTTTATTCCTTCCTTTCACATACACGTAAAACATTAATGAATTGATATCAGTTTAAAATGTTTCTCTGACATTAATTGATTCTGATACAGATAAATGGCGGATATTTACCAAAGAATTATCTGGGCCTGAATCATTCACAAATAACTAAGGATTTTGTGTATCCAATTTAATTCTTACTGAAGATGCTTGATTTCTCAAGTGTCATTTTGAGAAAGATAGGTCTTTGGATAGTGAAAAAAAAACAAGGAAACTAGAAACTGGGGTTCCAGAAATAATTAGTTGGTTTTGAAAATCTAAACACTGATACTGAAGAGAATGAATCAACATATTTATCTCATGGTGATAAAAGGTTTAGGTAAAGAAGGTCCAGGTGCTTGACCTTGGTTTCTTGAGAACTGTCAGAATTACAGTCTGTAGTGTCTCCCCCCGCCCCCCCCCAAAAAAAAAAAACAAAAAAAAACAAAAAAAAACAAAAAACTCTATTTTTTTGTATTTTAGCTCAATTTCAAAAACAAGCTGCTATTCCAACCACCGCAGTAGAGAATGCATTTACTGAGTCACACTGCAGAGTCTACATGCTAATACCATTGTGTGAGCTTCACAATTACTGCTCAAAGACAGATTATATCTACACATCAATAGGATCCTACAGAATATGCCAATTTGAGGTGTTCGTAAAGAGCAGTCACTTTTACAGCTAATACCGTGCCTATTAAAGGTACTTATGTATGTTGCTGATATTAAAGGTCTCCCTCAACCTTATCTGGTTATTTACTGAAATCTGATTTTATACGAAATGTCACCTGACATAAAGTTTTTTTCTGTCTGAAAATGTGAAAGAAAAACGTGTAACAAATCACATCAGGGAGATGAAATAATTTAACATTCTTTTCAGTCTTTGCTCTGAAATGCTCGTTCCATCATCAGTTCTCTCAAAGTCAGAAATTAAATATACTTGCTGCCTTCTGTGCCTACTGATATTTTTCTCCAGTACTTTAGTCCACATTTTCTCTTACACACCAAAAGAAAGGCTAACACAAGATTCTCAGTCATCTACAAATACAGCAATACTGACTTCAGAGACAGAGACATCTCCTTGTACATAAGGTTTGCAGTCCCTTGCAAAAACAGCTGTCTTTTTATCTTTAGGCACAGTCTGAAAATGTTAATCCCTCATTCACACCAGCCTAGGCTCATCCCATGTCAGTGCATGGCAACAGTTATGGATCATTCCTACAGCATGCTCCATAACTTTTCTGGTTAAAGTACTGGCCTTATACTTTTGGCTTCAAAATTGATTATAATAGCAAGTGGCTTCATTTGGTCCTGAGCACCTCAAGTGATCAGAAAACCCTGGCTGCCGTTTATTGACAGGAGATAAAAATTTCAAACTCAGAGCACCACAGAGGGAAATTTCCGATGCTTCCCTTGGAGGGTCACTATAAGTTTTGACCTAGGAGGCAGCAATGGCATTTGCTGAAGGCTATCGTTCTGCTGATTTAATCATGAACTCAGAATGCTGCCCAGATGCAGAGAAAGGCTGTAGGGTTTAAGATAATTTTGTCCATCTACAGCTGCTGGGTATGAAGAGGTTGAAAAAATACCTGCCAGCCCTGTGGCAAATGCCTTCCATCTCTCCCAGAGCAAAACTGAGTACAAAAATGCAGCTCTTTTTTTGCTGAAGCACCACAAACTTGGCAACCTATCTCCATTGAGGTGACTAATGCTTGCCATTAAATGATGTTTCCAGTTCTCTACAGATCTGCCCTGATGGCCTAGGGGTCCCCCACAATACCCAAGTGTTCTCTACAGAGAGCTACCAGCATGCATCAGCCCTGACAGTTTGCTGACATTGGGGCTGATGCTTGTGATGTAGAAGATACATCCCAGCTCCTTTCTCAATACTAAGTATGTGCTGGGAATGGAAAGAGAAATGTGCTTGGTGATGGGTGTTAAGTGAGGGGGCTCAGATGTTGCAGCAGCCATATAGAGGAAGCAGCAGACTGCAGTCACCATCATGCTTCAGTCTCTCTGCCAGCCCTGAACCCTAATGCTGCTGCTTCCACTGGTAGCAAGCAGTGCCAGAAAGCCTCTCAGGCAGCATAATGCCCTCAAGAGGGAGGAGAGCACTGCAGACTCCTGCAGAGACATTCTCTTTGTTTTCTGACCAAGTAGAATCTACCATGATGTAATCCTCACCAACAACTAACACACATTTTCCATGAGCTATGAGCTAAACATTTAATGTAAGTAGGCACTAAGTACAAACTGCACTTCAATGCTTCTGCTTGAAGTGTGTGAGCTGCAAAATAAAATGCTGGTGATCGCTGCTTTAAAAATAAAAAGGGCACAACAGGTCCAGCTGCTTCTAGGATAGAAATATAATGTTTCATTGCAGTTGAGTTTCCACATGTGAGGTGTGCTACAGTAATCAGTGATCCCCACAGCTGTGTAGGTCACTATTGCTCCTGAAATGGAGAATATCCACCTACTCCATTCATTTGATGGGCAGCACTGTAGTTGCATTGGGAGAGCAAACACAAGACACTCAAGATTATTTAAACTTCTTGATGATAGGACTCCACATAGAAGCTGCAGAAAGATCTTTTCTGTAAGAAGCAGCATCCACCATATTACAAATGAGACCTGTACACTGGCTCCTTCCAGATCAAGCGATAACATGAGTGTGATGCAGAGGCCTCAGAGCAGCCTCTGTCCCAAACACCTTCCAAGCAGTCCAAAAAAACACTCTAACGAGGCATAGATATGGTCTGAGTAGGGAGCACAGAAGATATCTTCCTTGTGGCCACTTAAGACAGATTGCAAATTAAGAGTTCAAAAGTAGTGTTACTACACAGGAAAAATAGAAGTATAAGAAGCTGACAAATGACCGTATTATAACATAGGATGTCTAAAAAGGAAGAGGCAATAGAAGCTTAAATAAGGTCAGTAGAGAAGAGGATAAAAGATGGAAAATATTTACCATGCCTTTGGAAGTGGAAGAGAAAGAAGGAAAAATAAACTTTACAAGCTATACAGCATCCCTGTAGAGCACCTGATGAGATCTCAGCTGGGTCCCATGTGCTACTGCTTCTTCCAATTTCTCACATATGTATGTAAGACCATCTGCATATATTATTTTCTATTTCAGAACTAGTTCAAAGAGCTCCCTTGAATAATACATTTTTCATCCGTACCCATATTTTAAAACAAAGCAGTTTTGCATTATTTGTTCCAATCTGTCTGCAGTTTAAATCATGCTGCAGCAGAATGTTTCAGCATGAATTGCATTTGAAATATAAAATTGTTTATGCTGCTGTTTTCCCCTTTCCCAATTGAAAACAGCTCAATGTACCAGTTGTAATGGATATTTAAACACATTTATCATCCAAGAATCTTTCCAAGGAGGAAAAGCCAATAAGCAGAACAAAAACGGACCTTCCTTACAGCATTTCCCCATGGATGGCTGTGTACTGTACAAAATACTATACCAGAAGCTTACACCCTCTAACTGCATTTTCTCTGTATTTGTGATGAATCAGATTTTCAGCTTAAAAAAAAAAAGAAGAACTAATTCTTTAAGTACGGAATTAGCAGAGCAAGGTTTTCTTTGACTTTCTCAACACAGCCTCCCTCCCTGCCACTCATTATGCAGGAAAACCCAAACAAAACTCTTGAGACTTTGAAGCATTCCCAACAAATACTTGTTTTTTTCCCATAAAAAGCTCAAAGATAGTTATTTCCCAAATTAATAGACCCAGAAGTAGTTAAGAAAATCCCCAAACCCCAAGTTCAACTTGTTCTGATTTTCATAAAGCGACAAACAATGGCAAGTTATTTGCCTACCCACATAGCACAAACATTGCCTTCTGTTCTTAATCTGAGAGGCACTGAAAGACCCTGCTACACCCATATTCATATCTTTGGATGAGAGGATATCGAAGGAAAGCCATATTTTTATTGTGGTGATATCTTGCACCTGGGGAAGTTCTTTCAAGCAGGGATTTTATTTTATGACTTTATTTGTCCAGGCACAAAGAATTGTGAATGGTTTTGGGGTTGTCTGTAGTGAGAGTTTGATTTGCTTTTTTTGAACTTCTGCCTACACAATGTTTGCATTGTATAAGTTTTAGTAAGAATTCAGACTAAGAAAATAGGTAGATTCCATGCCATACATATGTCTTTCAGCAGGAATTTATTTCCAGGATTTACCACTGCTTGGGGATAATAAAAAGTATGTGTATTTGACTCCCCATTGGCTGCCTTAAAAGAAAAGATTCTTGAATCTTTATTGTCACTAAATACCCAATGCATTAGTAAAACAGACAGAGCTATGTGTGTTTTCAGCTCTAAATTACCCATCCAAGGGCACTGTTATGAGCATTTCATTAATCAGGTAGAAGATAAGTCTTCAACTTCAGAATTAGCAATAAAATGTAAATGGCTCACCACATGCTAACAAAAAGAATCAATAATTATGAAGAATATAGGTAAAGAGCAACATCAGATTTATTAGTTATCAAAAAGGCATTTGAGCAGGGTTTTAGCCACAACTAAGAAATAGTTGTAGATGCAGGGAACTGCACAAAACTGAACATGCCTGTTGACCCAGAGATGTAAGTGGCCAGGCTTTTTCACAGTATTGCATCCCTTGTAGAAATGGCAGTTGGAATAGCTTGAAGGACCAGAGGAGAGAAGTAATTTATTCAACAAGATCAAATGAAGGTGGACTTAATTCACAGGGAAGACACTGTACGGCATGATCAATAAATTGTCCTTACCCAAACCTTTTTCTGAGCATAAACTCTCTTTCTTGATCTAGGTTGTCAAGGCTCGAGCCAGTAAGCTTGCTTAACATTCAGAATTTCATAGTTTACACACAGGACAACAGAGCAGAGTACATCTCTGGTATATCATTCTCTACTCATTCCTACACTTGTCCAGGAATTTCTCTGATGAAGTCATGTTTTGCCATGGAATCATGGAAAATAAGATTAGGAGGGACCCTTAGCTGCAGAATCAGAGGGACCTTCGCCATTCTTGACACAAGCTTGTCCACCTTGTCTTTTGTTGTTCTTTTTTTTTATTCAAAAAAAACAAAAAAAAAGAAAAAACACCAAAAAAAAACCAGCTGTGATGATCCCATAATCTCCCCTTAAAGGCAGCAAGTCTTCATCTAAGAGCACCATAGGAAGATTGATTGCTGAGAGAGAAAAAATTGAAAGATACCTGAAACGTGGGTAAGAAACCTTCTTTAAAAGGAATAACTTTCTTATGACATATTTGCTTTCATTAAAAAATAAATATTAATTGAAATAAAATGAAAACCACAAAATGTCTCCGCAGTTGTAACAAAACAAAGACATGGAAATGAATCGCAACAAGGATGCAATCAGAAGAGGCCGGTTTCCTAAATGCTCTTGTTCTATAATCACAGCTGCATGAAATATGTAGGCAAAAGCCCAGTGTTTTTCTCAGAAAACAATTTATATTCTGCTAGGACAGTAAATTATGCTCACTGCTACTTTTGAAAAAATCTTTAAAGAGAAAGGGAAGAAATTATGTATTTCAGAGACCTCAGTCTGTCGGTACTGACTGCACAGGGTGTTGTGCTCATGGATGTTTTTGCATCTTTATTGTGCCTTTAATACACATTGAATTAATGTGGCAGACAAAGCTTAACTTCTCCCTGAATTTGTTTTACAATATCTTTGACAGTAATGGTGCAAAAACATCCTCACAATCTTTTTCCTCCCATGTATGAGTGGAGTGCGTATATGCATGCCAGTGTGGGCATAAACATCTGCATCACTCATGCATGTGTGTAAACCATATTTGTTATAAAAGGGTGCTAAAACAGCTTGCTAACATAAACATCTCAGATTTGTTTAGAAATTTAAATAGCAATAAAAAACAGATTCTGATAATCTGATGCCTTTTGCTTTCAGGAGTGGCCCCAGGAACTTACTTTGGGCCTGATGTTAGCAGAAGCTGAAAGCTTAAATTCTGCTTTTTATAAGGATTTCTTTCTGATGCATATTTGAAGGTCTCACTACTGATTGTCAGAATTTACACGTCACATGGTCAACCTGCTGTAAAGGTCCCAGTGAGATTTCCCTGTACTCTGGAGAGTATGGGGCCTGCCCATTGCTAGTCAATGTGTACCTGTAATAAAAGTAAAGGCTGTTTAAAAATCTTTAGGGCTTAAGTTACTACCTGGGGAATATATTAAAAAATACTTATCTTCTTGCTTCCGATCTTTTTTATTGACATTTTGCCACATAATACTATAACTACAAAGCTACTTATGCTCTGTAAAATGCTGCACAGTTCTGTCCTCAGAAATCTGTGATAAAATTGGGCGGTGATATTACTGTTGGTAAGGGTGGAGTAAGCTATAAGGAAAAATCTGTAACAGGTCTCTGCTACCACTTTTCTCACATCATACACAAAAGAACAGAACTGCCATCAATATTAAGTCGTTGTAGCCACATAATTAGCAATCTTTGCGATTTGAGAATTTACACCTCTAACTTGCCTCCAGTAATTATATAAATGTTATAGATCATTAGAATTGCAAAATACATTCATACAATTTAAACAGCTCTGTGTTTTGTCAGTGCAGGGAAGATGTGTCCCCTGCACAGTTAGGTCTCACTTTTAAGACAACAAAATAATACAAGACAAAATACAGGATAGCAGGTCAATATATGGAAAGCCTGAGGGCTGCTGACAAAGAAGAAAGGGGACAGGCAGGAAGATTTTATGTGATTTTAGAAAGTAGGAAGAGGAAATAAATAGGAAGAGGCAGAATAACAGATGTGTAACACAGAGAAAGGAAATGTGAGAGGAGTGGAAGAGTTTCAGCATGTAAAGAAAATGGGAAGCAAGAATGTAGGGAAGAAGAAACATTGCCTAACAAATAGTTTAAAAAGAAACTGACCTACCATAATGCTGACAACCCTACCAGAAAATGCCCAAAACCAGGAGTGTTTCCATCCTAGTATGTAAACCATGCAACCCATCCCAGCTACCTTCAATCCAATGAGAAAACTACCCTCTGGTGAGAAATCACCCCAGATTTACTAATGTAGGTCACTGGTGATGTTTTGTAACTGCATTTTTCCTCCATCTTCACCATGATGTTCTAAAATTGGGACCACCTTCCCTGTTCTTTATAGAGAACATAAGCATAATACAGGTAAATTACAAATTTAGTATCACAAGCGAAGAAAATACCTTTACATCAATTCAATACGATATGGTGCTAAGGAAGCACTACAACTCTGTCATTTGGCAGAAAAGTGAGATGGTTTTCAGGTGACAGGTTATTTTTGCTATGTTTTGATGTTACATTATTGTACATAGTGAGTAGTCTCAAACCAATGAATAAGGACTGTAAATTCTAAGTTAAATACTTCCTTCCTACAAATAAGATACCTTTGTCTGTAGCCAGGCTGATGTTTCTCAAAATACTGCTCAATATGATTCAGGTCACTATCAGCCACGTTATCAACCATTCAGTTCAGATGCACTTCCTCACCTCAGACTATGCTGTGACCATTAGAATCAAACATTCAGAAATCATTAAAAAGACAAATCAAAATAAATCCATGCATGTATGTATGGGAAGAGATCACAGTGGAGTAATAAAATACAACTGTTATCTGCCAAGAAAATGTGAAAGGATAGAAAACACTAAGGAAAGATCCTGTGACAAAATAACATGGGAATTGGAAGATGTTAACTTGTAACTTTAAGTTTTTCCATTTTCTTAGATTTTCAGTGTTTTTTCCCCACATTTAGGGTAGACTTACCTATCTTTTGGCACAGAAAGCCTAACCTAGATGGAGTTATAATTCTTTCTCCTAAAAGACCACTTTCCATCACCCTTATTTATGCCTGGCTCCCATCAATGTATAAAAAGGTAATAGTCCTCATAGACTTCTGCAGCCTTTTGCACTATGGACTGAGAGAACGGGTATGTGATGATTCAGGTCTTTCTTGTTAGACCCAAGCTGATCACAGACAACTGACCCTTTAGGCTTTCCCCCAGAGGTGATATGCAGTTTCTTTCTGTCCTCTCCCCATATTGATTAGTGTTTCCCCAAAGATACTGGAATAGCATGATTTATAGTAAAGTGTTCAATAATTCATAATGAACGACTCTACAACTCCTTCAGACCATGAATTAGCAAAAGATGAGTTTTGATGATTTTTCAAGATTAGCAGCTGTGTCCTAGTCAAGGCACAGAAAGGCTGGAGTAGTGCCAGTCTGAAGATGGAAACTCCCAGGTCACTCCAGATTTCAGAGTGAGATGAGTTCACAGCTATGCTTCAGAATTCAAAGCTGTCTCTGGACATTCCTGCAGTGATAAATTCAACCCACTTCTACAGCACATTGGGCTTTCCTATCAAATGTGAAGTTGGTCCCAATGAACTGTGATTTTGTGCCCTGAGACCAGGCTATGTCAGTTCAGAGTCTTTTTCCTAGGGACAAAGGCCAATTCCTGCAAAAGGCCAGAGACAGAAACTGCTGGAGACAGACTGAATGAAAACTGCAGACTTCTGTTCTGATTTGCAAGCTGGAGAATGAATGCCCACGTAAAAACTCTGACTCTTTCTTTCCCATCAGCAGCTGCACTGTAGTTTCTGAAACTACAAAACTGTAGTACAAAACTTGTCAACTTAAGATCTTGGGAGACAAAGCCCTAACAAGAGCTGAAATGATGACTAAGCTGAGCCCAGTAAACTCATACCACATGGGACCTGTCAGTGGGATATAGGGGGTGAGGAGTGTTAATGTAGCCAACTTCAGACTGCCAAAGTATTGACATTGTAAAGCTGAACCACTGTCTCTTATCCTAGTAGATGGAGAGAAAAAGACATGATGCATTCGATTTATTTTAAATATCATCTTTAGGAGGACACAAATCTTATCCCTTCCTTCTTCTTCTCCCAGCTTTTATCGATGACTATGACATCATGTGTTATGGAATATCCCTTGGGTCAGCTCTCCTGACAGTGTCCTCCCCCAGGTTCTGGTGCAGGAGGAGCGAAAAAGCCCTTGACTGTATAAGCACTGCTCAGCAGAAATTAAAACATTCCTGTGTTATCAACACTGTTTTCAGCATAAATCAAAAACATAGCCCCATACTAGCTACTGTGATGAAAATTAACTCTATCCCAGCCAAAACCAGCACATACTTTTACCTTGGGCAGCTTCAGACAACTGGTTTATCTGCACTGTAGTCCTACACTGAGTCAGACATATCCTACTACTCGTGGCTAAATTACATATAGACATGGTATTTGCTAGTCTATGCTTCAAAGATGCCTCTTTCCCACTTACCAGCTTGGGAATGGCAGGGAGAACAAATAAGATAAAAAATCCACATCACTGTAGGTAGTATGTGTCTTGAAGGAGAATTAAAAATCCATATGAATTATAGAACATAGGAATGAGCTACTATAAATTCATCTGAGGTAGTGTTCAAACCTTAGAAGGTAGCAAGATTGCTTCACCCAAAATTCTCATTGTACTTTAATAATTTTTAATGCAAACAGTACCTTGTGTCGCCACTTTCTTACAAAGTCATCTTCTGATTTTAAGGATCAAGTCTCATTTACACCAGGACAGAAAGCTGGGGAAAACGAGATCAAGTAGCATGAAAGAAGGCAAGCCCTACTCTTTAAAAGCTCCCTGCTGGAACAGAGACCACTTAAGCTGCATTTACTTTCTGTGGTTCCCACTAGTCCCTTGGAACCCTGTCAGGAAAGCCTCTGACAGATATATTTTACCTGGAGGAAATTTGAGATGGAAAACTGCATCATCCAAGTAACCCCAGCAGACCAGTACCAATGAGATTTCTTCTGAGTGCCCTGTGCATTGGACTACATATACTAAGGGTTGAAAAGCATTTTAATCTGCAGGTTAACACAAACCACCTGGCACTTGAAGGCAGAGGATCAAGGCACCTATTAATACCAGCCAAGAATCTGTCTCTAAGGTCTAAATTAGGCCTACAGTTTCACCAACATGGAAGAGTAACTATGGATTTTAAAGACACCTATTTTTAGTGCAAAATAGTAACATGAACTGGAATATTCTGGAATGACTTTAAAGGAATATTATTCATGTGCTTTTAAATTATATGTATTATTTTGGGTTATACATTATGTTATTCCATTAATATGTTTTTGCTTCTAACATTTATCAGAAGTTGAAAAATAACCTATGCAAAAATACTGTAACTAAGGAATAGGTAGCTGAATATGGCTCACCATACCAGACTGGGTTTGCTCTCACTACTCTGGCTATCTGAAAGTCCACTTTTTGGCTCCTTGAATAGTTGGTGGTTAGAGGAGCACAACAGAACTACTCAGTCCACCTTAAGGTAGCTGTCAGAAGAATCAGTGTGAATTTCCCCTGTAGAATTAATGTTCTTTTCTACATGGGGTGTTTTCCAACACGTTAATCACATTGGGATTATATAAAGAGCATGACGGGAATTCATTTCAGCTAATACTAACTATTTAGCTTGGCTAGTTTTCTAGATTTCCACTATAATTAGAGGCATCCCTTGAGAATAATATATCCCCTTGCTCAGACACTGCTGTTAAGACAGGACGAATTATCTTCTGGGGATACTGCTCACTCCCTGTCAGCTTCAGTAGGACCATGATTTTGGTGACAGCCTCTGGACATAAACACAGTTCAAACAATATATTTGTGCTTTCATGTGGACTACAGAGTTCAATCTTTCCTGTTACTAGTGGGTCTGAATACTCCAGTATTTTGCTGAGAATACAGAGTCTCTTGTCAGAGGAGCAGTAAATCACCCAAAAGATGAACTGGACCCTGAATGAACTGGACCTTAACTGAAAAACTCACAGATCAAATGGTTCAGCTGTTTGCCAGGTCTAGCGAGAAGCAACCCAAACATTCCAATACCTAAAGGGAGCCTTCAAGAAACCCATAGGGGGACTTCTTACATGGGCATGTAGTGACAGGACAAGGGGAATGGCTTTAAACTGAGAGAGGGTATATTTAGGTGAGATATCAGAAAGTTCTTCCCCATAAGGGTGGTGAGGCCCTAGCACAGGTTGTCCAGAGAAGTTGTAGAATCCCATCCCTGGCAGTGTTCAAGGCAGGGTTGGATGGGGCTTTGAGCATCCTGGTCTAGTGGAAGGTGTCCCTATCCATGGCAGTGGGGTTGGAACAGGATGATCTTTAGGTTCTTTCCAACTCAAACCATTGTATGATTCTATGACTGACCCATGAAATCTAATTACCTTTGAACAAGTAGAGACACATACAGTTTTCAAGTATTGCTTTCACACAGAATGATGATTACCACACATTATTTTCCTCTCTTGGAAGAAAAGGTTAAGCATTCATTTAATTGACAGACCTACCAGTCAGAACACCTCAGTAATATAGACATATGAACAGATAGCTTTTAGCAGTGCATTTTAAAGTCCTGACTAAAAATGTACACATAGAAGTGCACTTGAAAGACAGTGAGGTAGGTCAGACATTCAGCAATTACATGTACTTAAAACGAGTGAGAAGGATGCTGCTGGGAGGTCATTTTGTCAAGCAGTGTTAAATGAAGCATTTGCCTTGTGTCTTCTTTCAGAGCTGCTCTATGAAACACAGCATCTAGTAATTTAAAGGTGGAATGAAGAATAAGGCAGAGAGTTTTCAGAAGAAAAGCCTGGCCATATTAATTTGCTTCTATTTGCAAAAGCATAGACAGGAAATGATAAAAAAAAGATGAAAAAAGTCCTTTATGACTGTAGTGAAAGTACACAATAGAATTTGCCCTTTCATGGGATTTCAAAAACATTTGGAATCTGTCGTGGCTTGAGGCCCTCAAACAGTTCTGCGCACTCACTCCCCCCTCTTTCTTCCCCCAGTCCCAGGGGGATGGGGAAGAGAGTCAAAAGAATGCAACTCCCACAGGTTGAGATAAGAACAGTTTAGTAACTAAGGTATAACATAAATCACTACTGCTACCACCAGTAATAATAATGACAAGGCAAATACAAGGGAAAAGAATACAATTGCTCACCACCTGTACTCAGTCCTACCAAGCAGTGCACCCCCCACCCTTTCGGGTCTCTGTCCTCCGTTTTTACATCCTGGGCATGACGTCTGTGGTATGGAATACCTCTTTGGTCAGTTTGGGTCAGGTGCCCTGTCTCTGCTTGATTCCGGCTTCCTCTCCTCCCTGGGAGAGCATGAGACTCAGAAAGTCCTTGGTCAGACCAAAACATTACTAAGAAGTAACTGAAAACACTGGTGTTATCATTGCAGTTTGCAGACCCAAAATCAAAAAAACACCACTGCACCAGGTACTAAGGAGGAGAAAAATAACTGCTGCTGCTGAACTCATGACAGAATCCTTTAATAAATAAATAAATAAATGAAATCAACAGAAAATAAATCTGCACTTTCAATTAATGAGAACAGTTACTTCTAATTGCAAAGCTCAGATATTTTTCAAAAGATATCATTTTGCCTTAATTGCTAGGTGTGTTGAATAGGCAACTAAAAACGCATAAAATTTGGACCTGCAGATAACAAGGAGCAAATTTCTGTCTTGAGCAGATTACAGTTGTGAATGTGTCTCTGTTTTCACTTTGAAACCTATAAAGGCGCTCCTTGAGTACATCCCATGCTTCCTCCGTTATTGTCAGTGCAGATACGATATCAGCATTTCCATTACAAACACTGAATGTTCCTGCAGACAGAAGTGTGGTGTTACTCAGCCTGGGAGAGCTGGGTCTGTACTGTTTTAAAAACATTGTGTTGTTTGGGCTTTGCATTCTGGAGCATGAGCTTCAGCAATTAAACAGTGGGTGGGAACTGTGCTGGTTCTGAAAGCGTTGATGCTCTAAAAGAAATCAGCTCCCTAACAGAAATATGCCCATTACCCCATTTCCACCTCCCCTCTAGGGATATATGCTATTGACCTGCTGGAGGGACTATCTCACAATTGCACAAAATTGGTAAGAAAAGAGGAATTCATGTGATTTATCACTCTTTTTTCTGGTCTCACTCCTGCAAACACTGAATACACCAGCTTTACTGAGGAACTTGCTACCCCTTGAACTGAAGAAGGCAAGCCCTAGAGAGACATAATCTTTTCTGCTACATAGCATCATCACAGGACAAATTTACATGATAATAAATTTGTGATGTTATCTGCAAACCAAGAATGACTTATGCAAAGCAACAGTCACAGTCACTGACTGTTCTTTGCAAACTAGGATAGCTTCTGTATTCCAGCCCTATTCTGGTTGGTTGTTTAAATACTGCCTCTTTCCAACATCTTTTCTCACAGTTAAGGAAACTGAGGCTCCCTGATGAGACTAATAAAGAAATTAAAATAGCAATTCACAGAGATTACTAAATGTTTAAAGGATTGTAAGTGTAAGATAGCCTGAAGTCCAAAAGTTATGTCTGTCCATCACTCCAGCCTATCATGCTGTAGGGGTAGCAGTGGGGTAAAAAAGTGCAATCCAAGCTTTATTCATAACAACTCCAGCATTTGGAACACATATTTGAAGATCTAGACTGCCGTCTCTGAATTTTCTCTAGCATGAAAGCCAATATGCATTAGAAGATTCTTCAAGTTATTTTTCTGCTCATGCAACCCAGTGAATTTTAGTCATACCTAAAGGTAATAGGGGAAATTACTATACAATAGGTTTTCAAAGAAAAATCAAACCAGTAATTGCTGGCTTTTTTTTTTTTTTTTTGTTAGGTCTGTGCTCAGGAAAGCATAAAGCACATGTTTCATCTATCATGATTTATCATGCACATAAACTTTTTCATCAAAACATCTTTACTTGAGCGGCTTGCATGCCTGGAGCTGATGTGGTTTAACCCCAGCTGGCAACTAAGTACCATGCAGCTGCTCGCTCACCCTTTCCCCCTGATGGGATGGGGAGAAGAATCAGAAAAAGGTAAACCCCATAGACTGAGATAAGAACAGTTTAATATTTGAAATAAAGATCATGACAACAATAACAGGAAATAAATAGAGGAATCAAACCCCAAAAAAAGCAAGTGACGCACAATACAACTGCCCACCACCTGCTGGCTGATGGCCAGCCCATCCCTGAGCAGTAATCAGAGGCCCCAGATAACTCCTCCCAGTTTATGTACTGGGCATGATGTGCTGTGATATGGCATACCCCTTTGGCGAATTTGGATCAGGTGTCCTGACTCTGCTCCCTCCCTGCTCCTTGTGCCCCTCCTCACTGGCAGACCATGAGGAAAAACTTTGATCAGGGTAAACTTTATAATCAGAGCAGTTTCTGTACAAATGAGAGTTCTGATAGTAAAAAGCTCTAATTTATTTATTTATTTAGCAGAGAGACCTAAAGTTTGGCTTGCTTAGCTGATGGCATTCACACTGTTGTGCCCTCCCTCTGCTGATGACCATCCTGCTTTGCACTCTCTCTTTACTGGAGAATGTTGTTCGTTTTGCACTTTAGAGCATCTACCCCAAAAGCTCCCTGGTGCCATAAAGAATCAAACCAGCAGGTCCTTCTTGGTGCCTAAAGCAAAAATTCATGGCAATGCATCTTATCTGTAGAGACAGTGTGATGACACCTGTGTTACTTCCAGTCCCAGATGTTGATGGTGCCTCCAAAAGCTGCCTAAGAAGCAAAGTGTGCCAATGCTGCACTGGATATCACCCTGCTGTGTTCACTGTTGGCTCTGGGTGACTTCAGTATCCATGGTATGTCTCCTGAACACTAGACCCTGTGATTTCAGACCTCTGCTTCCAGCCACTGTCTCTCAAGAGGCACCTGCCAGCAGCTAAGTCTCACCCAGAGAAACATAGAAACTTGATGGCAAGTAGAAATCAGGACTCTGGAGACTGATCTGATTCACTTGAGAAGCAGAAAGAAAAAGATCCTTCACCTAGTGATGGGAACCTGGGAGAAGATCCTGCCTAATGGAATGTTAGAGGAAAACCTGATATGCAGAAGGGCATAATGCCCCTTGCTTTTCTACTTGGCTGCTCCAGCTTCCCCAACCATCAGGCCCAGGGCAGCTGAGCATTATCAAGCTATGTAAAGAAAGGAAGGAAATAATAAATGTGAATAACAACTGATATGAATGAGCTGCGTAAATGAGGAGAGGTGATATTACTGAGAAGGCTTCCTAAGGCTCCAACGTGTTTGGGTTCTGCATTCCTGATATTTGTCCTTGTTTTTTATGTACACAAATAGTTGCAGCAGAGATAGAGAAAAAGAATTGCAGAGCTTCAGACACAGAGCCTATCAGTAGAACTGGTCAGGAATTTTCTGTTTAAAGGCTTCTGTTCTCTCAGAAGATGAAATTTCATCAGAAGAGAAGGCACTTGAGGGAGTAACCTCAGTGGACTTGAAATAGAATATTTCTCTGCACTATCAGAGAAAGGGCAAATGGTGAACCTCTTCTTTTGCACCATATTTGCATGTCACGTTCAAAAGCATTAGTAAAAGTGAGGCTTTTAAAACACTGAAATTATTTATACATCTGAAAATAGTCCTCCAACATTAAAGTGATAAAAAAATATTTGCCTGGAAAATTTTGATATGTACAATATGAAAATATTCTATGTACAGCAAGCCAAGTAGACCAAGTAAATATTTCATACTTGGAGCATGAGATGCATACATATTACATTACATCAGGGAGTGCTAAGACATATTTATAATCTGAAGGACTTTAGAGACCGAAGCAACTTCAGTGTGGAAGATGAGATACCAATAAAAAGGGAAGTAATCTTGAAGAGAGCTGTGTTGTATCCCTGGGAAAGCAAGACAGCAAAGATAAACTGTGACCATAGATGCATACTTGGTTGTCTGCCTTTATAAATATATATCAGCTAAAAATAAGTATATCTAGTATCTCTGACTCAACATGTGTGTACAAACCTAACAAATAGGAAGGATAAGAGAGTACAGGTCTGGTCTGGTGAATGCATAGATGTAATATATGTATATGTCAATAGAAGACTGGAATGGTAATGAGTGTATGGATGCTTCTATAAATATGCACATGAGTTTTTGCACCAAACTTTGCTCTTATTGGCAGTGCTGAAGCAGCAGTTTGCCATTGCTCTTCCTGACTGGGTCACTACTAATCAGTAGCCTTATAAATCAGAGCTTTTAGGCCACTGCCAGTCCTTTTTCTCACGCAAACACTTGTCAGGATAAATTAACAGTCAGCCAGGTCTTTCTCTTGTCTTGCTGTTGCACTGAGTACAGTCTGCATTTATTGTAGTAGCTATAATTGTTCTCCTCCTCCAATGGTGATGAAGGGAAGAGAACAGCATCATGTCCTGCTTTCTCAGTGGGACTTCTGGGCTTGCTGAGCTGCTTCTAACTCCACTAGCCTTGCTCCTAGTTCACTCTCAGGTAAACAGCAGGATAGATCTCTCTTTGGAAAAAAAGACTCGGCTGGAGCAGAAGCGTCTAAATATGGATAGGAAGTAATGTAGTGCAACCACAGGCACAGACAGTCCAACCATCCAAACTATCCTCTTATAGATTAATACAAATATAAAATGCAAGAAACAGAGAATTTTGTCAAAGTAAAGGAAAGTTGCCAGGCAAGTCCCTCACATGCCTGTCCTAGAGTCTGTTCAGCTCAGCATATTCATGAATGGTCTGGAAAAGGGAATAAATAATACAAAAATATTCAGAATAGTAAATTCTCTGCTGATTTCAGACTCACAAAAGGATCTCACAATGCTGAGTGACAGGATGATAAGATTGTAGTCGAATTTCAATACTGATGAATACAAAGTAATGCATTTGAGGAGAACAAAATAAAACAAAACATAATGACACAGACAAAATTATAGGTTGGAGGAATTATATAAAGAGGGAAGAAAAGGAAAGGAGAGGTCTGTATAACTAGGAACTAAGCAAAGAAAAATTGCAAATAATTATTTATAATGCCCATGACCTAAGCAGTCTGAAATAAAATGATCAGAAAGAAGGTTTAAAAAAACCCAAACACAACGGAAATTACTTTTTCATACACTTCACAATTAAATTGTGGAACTCACTGCCACAGGAAACTATAGAGACAAAAGTAAAGTCTTGCTCATAAAAAAGCCTAAACTCACTGGTACCGAATATGCCATTGCATATTAATGCTGGCTCAGAAATCGTCTGGACTCCTGTTTGCCAGGAGCTGACAGGATGTACCAGATAAAGGTAGCTTCATACACAACCACTTAATCCTCATCCATGTGAATCGCTGATTACTAACAGTGACAGGATTAGAGACTATATGCTTTTTGTCCAGCTCAGAAAGCTGGTTCTTACATTTTCAGTAACACTATACTTCATTCAATAACCCACTTTTTTTTTCTTTTTTCTTTTTTTTTGGGGGGCGTGGGGGAAAGTCACTGAAAGAAAGTGCTGTACATTTCTATCAGAACTAGGTGTGGAAAAAAATGGAATATACCACTTCTTAAATTGCCAGCCTAAAAGAAAATGGATTATTCTACTTGCTTTCCTACTTACTGGGGTAATATCCATATCTTAATTAGCATCCCTGCTTCCCCATCTCTCTGCCTTTGCCACAGACTTGATTCTTCAAAGCTGTTACCTTGCATAGCAATAAAGGGATCATCAGCCGTGAACAAAAAGTGTCCTGCTTGTCAGTACAGATCCGCAGTATGGCTTTAACCATATCAGAAACTCAGTCCAGCCCCAAAATAAACATGCTGTTTCATGAGTGGTAAAGTTACAAAAGACTAGCTTATTGCAGATTTCTGTCCTATATCCTACAAGTCAGGTTTTCTGCCTTTTCTACCAGTATTTTCAGCTCCTTCCAGTAGACTTTTCTGGGCTATATATAACATGGCTTGTCGGGGCTGACTAGGTGTCTTTTACTCCTCAGGATAAATGAGTTTATAAATGCCTCTATCAGTGGGTCTCACCACGTTCTTTCTTTGTCATTCTTGTCTTTTATTTACCTAAGTAGGTTTAAAAGATATCGTTAAGGTCTTTAATCCTCCATCAGCTTTGAGTGAAAATGGCCAACTGCACCAAAAGCTGCAGGAGGGGAACCAATAGACCAAGAATTCCATTATACAACTTTGAATCAAAGACAAAAGGGTCACATGAAAAGTGTAACATGCTGCTCTTTGGCTAATTGCAGAAATTTTGAAACTTCAACCCCTGGGGATATAGCGATTGAGAATGTATTGGGATATAGAGGATCCCAATATGTATTAAAGGAAGCACACCCTTTTCCCTGATATCAGTAACAGATAGAAAAAACAACTTCCAGGATGTTTTAATTTACAAGAACATATTAGGACATACAAGAGCTTTGAAGAAGTGCCCAAATCTGCAAACATTTTCAGCGTTTCACTGTTTCACTATGAAGAGAGCAAATAGCTTTTCCTCTATGGTACCTGATGAAACAAAAAGAGACAAACACAACCACAGGTTGGAAACAAATTGCAGATCCTATCCAATTACACAGTTCAAATTCTTAAATCACATAAACTGCAAGTCAGGCATTTCAGTTCATCTCAGGTCAGTTCAGTTTAGAACAAGAAGAAAAGAAAAAATAGATTTGAAAAAACTCATTTTGTCTGAAAGCAAAACACTGCAAGCCAGCCATGAGCTGTAAGTTCAAACACCTTTGCTAAAAGCCTCTATTCATTTGCAGCTTTATTGCATAGCATGAAGCTGCCCACTCTGGTTATATTCTTTTTTAAATGCTCGGAGCAGTAAAATATAAGAAGATTAACCATATGCAATATATATTCATTAGGCAAATACTAAGATGCCGAATCAAACAGATTACTTTGCATAAAAATTTCTCATAAAATATGAGTGGGCATCATATTTAATACAAATCACAAGCAAGTGGCAAATGATTGTCCTACACGCAAAAGTAATATAAAATAAACACCTTCATATGCAACAGTTTCACTACTTACCTGCAAAAGCTATTCATATATACAACCCATTTATAACAGTAAACTGGATCTGGGTTTTGCCATTTTACAATTGTTCCCTCAGGAGGGAGAAAATATGAAACTTTATGGCAACTTTTCTTTTACTTAATGCTGCACGTAAATTATTAGCAGGTCACAGGGAGCAGAATAATCAGGGTAAGTTCCATTTTCTTTCCACACTTTCTTACTTGCTTCTTTTTATTCCTTCTCCTTTTGAGAAACGTTTTCCAATAGAATATATCTTTCCACATTAAAATATAATCATTATTTGGGGAAAAGAATGGTCTATAGGCCATGATTCATTACTGCCTGTTAAAGAGATCAGTCATTGCTATGGAAGGGCAGAAAACCAGCTCTATTACAGAACCAGTACAAAACTGAACCAGATGAAAATAAATTATTTGAGAAACAAGGGCACGGTTTGTTGGAGCTGCACAGAGTTTTACCATAAAAGACTCTTTACACAAGTGAATGCCAGGACAAACATGGGGACAGTGAATTCACTCAAAGATGCCCAAAGCTGGCACAGCACTGAAGAAAGACCACTGCCCTACTGTGGAGGAAGGTAATGTCTACCCCTCTACCAGTCAGTTCCTGACTCCCAAATTGCATTCCTCCATAAAATAGAGCCTTGCTTCCAGCAGTAATGCATGGCACAGAGGTCAGCTAGAAGATGCCAGAAAGCTCACCTATCATTGCTCAGCTCTGCTCATCCTGGTTTCAGCCATGATTTTAGTTTTAAAAAACAATCTTCATTTTACCTTCTAATTTAACATAGTATTCTTTTAACCTTAATAGGTATAAGATTATACATTGCACACAACTTCAAAGGCCTTCAAGAGGCTTAGATTCTTAAAAATTCACTTTTCCTGTGATCAGTCTACACTATGCCTTTTTTACATTAACTTATGGAGAAGACTTGAATGTAACAGCCTCAAGCTCCACATTTATGTTACTAAAGAATTGTTCAGGGTACCTAACAGCTGGGCCTGGCAGCTCTTGCTAGAACTATAAATCCAAGCTAATACAGAGTCAAGAGTGTAATCAGTGCGAACTTTCATGTGCATCCGTATCAATCCAGACAGTTTCACCATTCACAGGCACATCACAGAGCAGATTCATAGCTAACAAGGTCTCTGGAGGTTCTGTGATGATTTACACTAGCTAGCCTATAGTTTCTGTGTTTTGGACTTTCACTTCCCAAGTGATCAAGAGTCTTTCAGACGAAAAAATTAGGAAATAGGAAGTAGGGTATTAAAAGGGCGGGGAAAGAAGGTGTGTTGGAGCAATTCTGTCAGAAAAGAACTCAACGAGCTCTCAGAGCTTCTGCGAGAATACACAAGTTGAACTTCACCAAACTGTAGCTCCTGTTCAAAAGGAGTTGAGCTCCAAGCTTGCTATTTTGCCCTCCTTGCTGTGCTGTCTATATTCTATTGCTCTACCAGCAACCTCCCTCTCCTTTTCCCTGTGCCTTATTATCACATCCTCCACTCCTAAATCTACAAAAATATGCAGTATTCTGAAATGCCATCATCTACCTTGCCAAAAGGATGAAATTTTACCATTTGAATTAAAAGAAGGAAAAATAGCATGGTTTATATCTTATCAGGAAGAATTACTACTTTAATCCATCATACAGGCTACAGTGGAAAAATTATGGCCCAGAACCCCTTGAAGACCACTTCATTAGGTTTTAATTACCTATAACACTGCTGCTGTGATAAGAAACACAGTATATTCCTGATTTCTACATGAATCATGGTAAGTGAGCTGTTTGGACCTGATTAACATAGTACTATGAGACTAATATGAGTGTTACTGGGAGAGAGTATGACAGTGTCTTCCCCAACAGAAGCAAGAGACATGCTCTGCAAGTTAAATACAGTTTTGCTTTCTCAACCTTAAAATTTTAAAATTGCAGTGCTAGATAGTGTATCACCTTTCATGATTTTACAACTATTTGCATTTGTGGTAGGTACTTTACACCTACTTTTCAAGGGAGAAGTGGCTGAATTGCAACAAGATGCTGGAGAGTCAGATTCAAAGTTTGCGTAACTGATTTGAGTAGTCCATAACAATGTTTTTCCTCTTCTGCCTTAGGAAGCAAGTACTGCAGGATAATGTGTAAAATATGAACATCACAAATGGACAGCTATGAGAAAATACACAGAAAGAAAGCGAAAAGAAGCTGTATGCCTTCTTCCAGCCAAATCAAATATTACTATCTGCTGTTAACTTGACCTACTACACCAAGATGGTGGGAAATCTGTTGAGGAAGGCAGAAGCAGGACTAAACAAACAAAAAAAAAGTAAATATTGCATTCCCCAGCCATATATATGAAAACAAAAGCAAACTGATGTTATTTTTTATTTCTTCCCCAAGAACCACATTTTTGACAGTGCTGAGATTAACAACATCATTCTCAGAAAGTGTGGCCAGACATTGCACTCAAAATAACACTTTATGACTTTATTCCCTGATAGGTCTTGCTAAGCTTCTCTAGAATTTTTGATGCAGAGCATTATCACACTGCTGTGGTATTGATTGATCCACTGCAAAATGGGCAGGAGGTGCTCACATAGGCTTGAAAGCCCTTGCTTCGGTTTGTAAATAGTTCTCCCAGGTAAGATTTACGTTAGCGAGACTGGAAGAAGTGAAGCAGAGTTCACAGGGTTTTTAGAGATGTAATTCCACCTCCTAAATAGTTTGTGTATTTTAAAACTCATGTAAAAAATGCCTATATTATTTACATTCATTGTTCACAAATACTGTGTTATCAGAGGGTTCTCAGTGAGGGGGGTTGGAACTAGATGATCTTAAGGTCCTTTCCATCCCTAACTATTCGATGATTCTATGACTATGCAAGAAGGATAACCTTCCTAATTTTCTTAACACAACCATAAGGTTTCTCAGGGTATGTACCGCAATAGATTTTAGGATCATTTTTAATTGGTGTCTGAGAGAAAGCTGTAGTAGTTCAATTTGATACTACTTCTGGACAACAGACAGCATGGAGCACCCTATTTGCTCAGAGGATAGCACTGTATTTGCTGAAACTACTAGCCACAAAGGAGTTGCAAAACTAGATACAAGAAAGAGGACATAACCAAGTGAAAATTCAGATAGCAATGGAATTGCAGATTGCAGAAGACCGAGGATGATCAGGGGTCTGGAGCACCTCCTGTAGGAAGATAGGCTGAGAAAGTTGGGGCTGTTCAGCCCGGAGAAGAGAAGGCTGCGTGGAGACCTCATAGCAGCCTTCCAGTATCTGAAGGGGGCTTATAAGGATGCTGGGGAGGGACTCTTCATTAGGGACTGTAGTGATAGGACAAGGTGTAATGGGTTCAAACTTAAACAGGGGAAGTTTAGATTGGATCTGAGGAAGAAATTCTTTACTGTAAGGGTGGTGATGCACTGGAATGGGTTGCCCAGGGAAGTTGTGAACACTCCCTCCCAGGCGGCATTCAAGGCCAGGTTGGACATAGCCTTGGGTGGCACAGTTTAGTGTGAGGCGTCCATGCCCACTGCACGGGGTTGGAACTAAATGATCTAAAGGTCTTTTCAACCCTAACTATTCTATGATTCTGTAAGTATTCTTGTCCTACTGAAGTTGAGAAAAATGACAGCTATGACACCAAGGCTTATACATCAACATTCAAAGACCCTTTGTGTGAAAAATACTGCATTTTGATTAAATTGTTTAGAATACTTCAATCACTATTGTTTTTTTCCATATTGATTTTTTTTTCAATTATTATTATTGCAAATTATTCTACACCCCTAGAGCTTACACTGTGATAGCAGCAAACATGAACACGCAAGGGCTGTTCATTACAGAACCCAAGCAGGACCTAAATTATTTCCCTATATCTGTCATACATTAGTTTACACTAGTGACTAATTACCAGCAGTTAAACTCCTCAGGCTCATGCAAAGAAGACACAGCAGGAAGTTCCTAAATCTCCTACATAACTTGGCATATGAAAAGAGCCCTGCTGTAAGTCAGCTCTGATCTAGAGCTGTTGGGAAGTACTGCAGTCAGCCACTTTAGCCTCAGAAAATACCAGGACATCAAATTCTGAACGTTTCTATAGATTTCAATAAAGCTCCACTAGAAAAAGTGTTCCAGTGAACTATATTCTCCCTTATCCTTTTAGATCTGAACTTTGCTCTGTTCCAAAATGGTTCCAACTCAATTTTTAATGGTGTGTACTTACATTACACATTAATGGGATAAAAGATGCTCAAGGTAAGAAAAAATATATCCGCTTTTTCCAAATTTCCTGGAGATACAGACACTCTTCCTGGTCCAAAAAAAAAAAAAAAAAAAAAGAAAAGACTCCAAAGCCACAATCAAAACCAACCAGAAGTGCAATGAATATGATTAGCATATCTATAAGCTAAGTCTAATACCTTCTGCCTTTCTGTGTGAAGAACTGATAAAACTATCCCCTTGGAGAAGCAGCCTGTAAGGGATGTGAAATTAATTGCATAAAAGTTTGGAAACAGGTGGTTATGCAGCTATTCTCCAAAAAGGATTTGGAGTTTCTAGAGGATCACAGAGTAAAAAGAAATGTCAAACCTTGTAAAAACAAAGGAAAAAAACCCACAACAAAGCAAACACACAAAAAAGCCCACAAAGTAACTCTTGAAATGCAGACAGAACTCCTTCTTTGCAACTCAAAGCTGACCAAATAGCTAAGAAAGCACTACGCTTTTCTTTGAGCATCACAATTCAAGGACAGCATGGATCAGAGAGAGCAGAGAAAAACAAGAGCTCTAGAAAACCTAACCTTTAAGAAAGACTTAAAGCATGGGGTCAGTTCAGTTTGGAAAGAGGAGACTGAGAAAAAAAGAATACTGACAACATGAGAGATACAAAAAACAGACAGAAATGAACTGCTGTTCATGCCTGCTAAAGTTAAGAGAACAAAGAGGCTTAAGCTGCACAAATGGATGCTTAAACATTAGTAAAACTCTTCCAGTGTACAGATATTTAAGAATCTGGAACAGATAGCAGGAGTGTAGACTATTGTCATTATGGTTTTCTAAGAACATGGTATCTAAACTTCATCCTGCACCAGAAGGGGAAAAAAAATCATTCCTGGTATCACCTTTAATAAACACATACCTGTTTGGTCTAGCGGATAGCCGTCATCCTTCAGATTCAAAGCAACAGGGCAAAACACTCTAGCCTTCTTCTGTCAGATAACTGCTTCTGGTCTATTTGTAAAGGCTGGTCTGAAATTGGTAATTAACCTACACATGTGAAATCCTTCAAGATGCTCTAAAACATGAAAATAGGTTTGGAGCAAGGAGGAAAGAAGCTAGGACAAAGACAAATGAAAGCAAGAACAAAAGTAAAGAGCAGATCAAATTATTCTCGTGAGCCATGCTGGAAATCCAGGGTAGTTTTCCTTGGGCTCACATAGGTGCAACTAGCAGCAAAAATTCATCTTTGGTTAAACTAGTTAAGGGTGTCATTTGCAGTGTTAGCATCCAGTCACTCTTGCCTTATTCAAATCTTTACAGGACAAGGGAAATAGTCTGCATATGAGGTGTCTCAGCATCACATCTCTGTTTCCTGGTGAATGTCACAGTCTTTCAGCTGCAAGATCCAATTGCTGATCCTAGTGGCAAGAATGTTGTTGAGTAGGGCACAGAACTGGAAACAAGACTTTTTTTTTTAACAAGAAGTTCAAGCCAAATCCAAACTGGATTAGAACTTTCTAAATGCACATTCTTACCAGGCCAATTGAGGAAGAATGAGTCATCCAAGAAAAACTGGGGTTTTGTGAGGAGGCAGCTTTCTCAGCCTGCTATTCATATACTTCAGAGTATTTCAGGGCAGATAATTTGTGCAGAAACAAGATTTTCTCCTTCTTTTGTAAGTTTCTCATTACATTCTTCTTGTTGACATTGCTACCACCTCAGCCTATTTTCCATTTACTTGTGCAGCAGCACCCAGACCTTCTTCCACTTGATGCCCTCCCTGTTCCAAACGCCAGACTCTGTTCCCACATGGGCTTGTTCTCCTTAAAGTTCTCTTTCTCTCTTAATTTCTATGCAAAGATTGCTGGCTTCAGTGACTAGGTACTGAAAAGGAATCTAAGGCACATAACGCAAAAATCATCCAGTCTTGAACCTCTGCAGAGTGCTAGCATATTGCAGATAGCGCTAGGAACCCACCTTCAGTACCACCATCTGTCAGCAGCAAGTTTGTTACTTATGGGCCACTTCAGGTTCCTCTTCACATGGGGCTCTGCTGGGATTAGTTTCTTGCAGCCTGAGGTTGTTCCTTGCACACCTGATATAGGGATACCCATCAGCCTGCTACCAGCATGCCCAGCACACTCACAGCAAAATGTCACCATCAGATGGGATTTCATGTCACATTCCTCTTTGTCATTTACTCTGTCACCAATGAGCTGCACGGAAAATGTACCTGCTTTTAGTGAAATGAAGAATATGGACCTATTATTTTACAATATAAGAACACACTTGCACCCATTATTACAGTGTTTATATAACTGGTAATGAAGAAATCAGGAGCAGGCTGTAAAATACATGGCATTATAAGCATTCCCCATACATTCTGCAGACTAGCAATCACACCTGAATAGGAAATATTTCTGTGCCTCAGAAAGCAGTCATACAGTACTCCACTTTGCATTGTATACTTACCACTGTCCTCATGATGCACTTCTGCCCCTTTGCGAAATACTACTGAAAGGAAATTCAGGTGTCAGCCTAGGATAGCTGTCTATGGCACATATTTCCCACAGCCTCCCCTTATAGTCAGTAAGTGCAAAATTCACTTTACCTCACTCCAACGCAGATGACCAAGGGAATTTAGAGGTTAGATATGGTTAGAGATTACAACACATACAGGTGTGCAACCATATGTGTGTCTACTTTAATGTAAATATATATATATTATATTTACAAATATACTGCTTGTACTGAGAAGGGTCTAACTTGATATTGCAGGAGTTGAACAAAACTTTCCTTCTCATTGTTCCTTCTGCAGCAAGGTGACACCCAAGGACACAAAAAAGAATGGGAAATCTGAAATACAGAAATTAAATAGATATTACAACATTAAATATGTTTACAAGTTACTAAAGTCAATAACATAACAATGTGTGACCGAAAAAATACTGAGTATTGTTCTTCTATAGTGGCACTTCCTAACTTTTTGAGATATTGATTTTGCAATTTGATCAGCTTTAAACGTGTATGCATACAGTTAGATAGTGATTTCTGCCTTTTTTTTTATGAAAACAAAAAAAAATCCAATACATCCAGTTAATCTTTTAAAATGCCTGAGTACTAATTTTATAATTGTGTGCTGTTTAAAGCATTTTGGTTTACCACTTGGCAACAGTTCTACATCTCTAGATCTGTGTATTTTCTCCTCATAGCTTTTTCTAAGCCAAGACACTCTCGCTTCCTGTGTTCTCACAGATAAGACCAACACAAGTGTTGAACCCTGCTTTGAAAACAAGAAAGGAAGCTGCTACTGGAATATGCTCTCTGAAAATACTGCAACTTGCGATCCTCATCTTTTTTGCTCTCAGAGAACCTTGGGTCTGTTGTTCTTGAGGTCACATGAATAATCCTTTCGGGAATAGTCTTTACAGGACTCAGATGCAGGGTGTGTGTCTGCCCATAAGGGTTGAGATGATCTGAAGGAAATGTGGGAAGGAGAAATCTGGTTTTGCAGATGGCTATTTTAGTGTCCAAAAAGGCTTCTCCTACTTTGTTATTGTTCTTTCTTGCCTTAAGTTGGTTGAAATTTTAAGTACTTTAGTACTTTGGTTGAATTTTTAAGTACTTGGTACATGTGCATGTAGAAATTGGGAATGAATAAATAAATTGCCACCCCAAACTACAAGTGCCTGACATCTTATTGTTTCAATGTAACACTGAGCATCTACTGCAAGTTTTATTTCACACAAAATGAAACTTAGAAAGAATAATAATAAAAAAAAATACAAACCAAAAAAACCCTTCATGTTTACTCATTTTGGCTAGGGTTACAAGAAGCAATCACTTCATCCCTGAGGGATGCCACTTCTGCAGCTCATTGCAAAAACAAAATCCCACCCGCACATAAGAAAACAGAACACAGTGTTAGTTAGCATAATTAGATTTCCACTTCAGTATTTCCACTCTTGGCATGCATCTTTTGCAAGTTTTGCCACATTATTAGAGACACTAGTTGTTGCTAATACACATGGATGCAATTAAGAGAGAGCAAAGAAAGGATTCACAAACAAGCAGAAGAGCTTGTTTAGAGAGGGTATAAAACTTAATCTCTTGTTCATTTTTCTATTTAAGCTGTGAAAGGAGGGTATAGACTGATCAGTATGAAGGGTCTTGTAGAAAAGCTTGTAGTATAGATATGAGAGTAGATTAAAGGGAAATTTATACTTTGTGCTGTTTCTTTTTTTATAGAATTTGTGACTGCTCTTCAAAGTGAGGAATGTTTTCACTTGGATCTGTATAACAATGTTGTTGACACAGAGGGCATAATTCTACGCACCACTAAAGTAATAAAAAACTACTGATAGAAATGAGTCAGTGCAGGTTTTTTTCTTTTTTTAACTCAGCCCAGGAGACCTTGAAGATTTTCAGCCAAAATTCTAATAAAATAATTTAATTTCCTGATAACCTACTTTTAATCTAAAAACAACATCTATGTTTCCTTTTTTGGAGAATTTCCATTTGTGTATATTTCCGGCAGAACATTGTAAGAGCCTCACTGGGAATTACCACATAATGAATAAATGCCAAAGCTGAGCTGAGAGTTTACCTCTAAAGCTCTCTCTTCAGGCTTTCCAGGGATATTGACATGATTCTGATTTTACTTGGGACTCCAGAGGAAACCCTGAATAGAATTAATTTAAGACAAGAAATTCTGCTTTGTGTGCTACCCAGAGGCCTCAGGTTTTTATTGAGGTCACTAGGCAGTCAGGAACACATACTGAATATGAACAGTTGTCCAAATGCCCTCTGTGAAGAAGAAAAGCTGCTATATCAACACTTATCTCTGTGTTTTCCCTTCTGAAGATGAAGAGTTCTCCATTTTTCAGTAGGAATCTGGATAGAAAGATGTTTGGAGGACAGCAGAAGAAGATATAAGCCTGAATTCTCCTTTGCTTATGATCGCAAACAGTTCAAGCATATCTTCCCTGAATACAGCTGGATATAGAATGAGTTCATGTAGCAACTCAAACACATGAAGTAGGCTGACTCGTAGAGAGATTCAATGCATGTCAGTTCAGATAGTAAAGTAGGAGCATGGGATGAGCGATCCAGCTATTGATGTCAATAACTCAACTGCTGAAGATTTTCCCTCCTTAAGAACAGTGGGTGTTCAGGAAGATGAATCGGTCTTTCCAAAAGCAGTAAATACCCCTTTTTCCAATCCAATTTTCTAAGTAAAGTGCTTACAGAGATTCAAAACTGTTTGAGGCTACTGTTCATAGACACCTTTTTTCAGACATAAAATTTGCGTATCTGGCTATATGCCCTAAAAAAGAGAATGAATAACTTGATAGTGAAATCTAGACACTGTCTACTAATTTTTGAGATGGTAGGGGCACTTAATTCTAACCTTATGAGCAGTCCCATTGAGTTCAATGTGTATTAGCCCAGTAAGACTGTCTTGATGTAATCATACTGAAATCTTGTTCTCTATCACAATCTGAGAAATTGCTGTGAGCTGGTGGATAATTTTAGGCAGTTTCAACAGCAAAGGCAAACTGACTCATCTCTTGCAAGCAAACATCAGGAGGGAATAGCAAGAAACATTTACTTACCAAGTAAATGTTGATCCTTGAAAATGCTCAGATCCAAGCACCAGTGGCTTTCATGAAAACAAAAGCTTGACTTTCAACACAGTTGTGTTGACAGGAGCTCTTTGGTGGCTACCAAGGGACCTTATGTTTTATGTAAGTATTTTAACCCCATTAGAAGTAAGGAAACATTTGGGATCTGTGCCTTTTCTCTGCGGGGCTGCCTGAGAAAAATATTTTAGGGCACCAGGACTAACGACCTGATAAGGAGTTAAATACCACATGATTTTGTTTTATTATCAACAGGAAGCTAAGAGATTTGCAGCATGGCATGGTTTGCTTCCATAGCAGCTAGGAATAACCATGAATAAATCATGGAGATGCTTAGGAGTGTTCATATATTTGAATTAGAACATGTTTCCTAAGCTAATTAAAAAATATTAATCCAAATTATTTGGACTCTGGCACATATTCCATATTGGTCATGTCAGCATAAGACATATTTTCCCCTTGAACCTACACAGTATCATCAGACTATTTTGCAGGCATATGTATTACCTGTCTAGCAGCCCCTGAATGAAAAGAGGTAATTCTCTAGAAATGTTTTATCTATGGATTTGTGTGTCTCCCCATATTAGATCTTCACCCTCAGTTCATAATATCTAATTATCCTGCTAGCCTGTTCTCAGTTATTTAAAGCCTAGCCCTTACTTATTGTATTTTACAGTTTAATATTAATAAATCAGAGGTTAAGTGGCTCAATATTACAAAAGGAGTCAGGATTATGTTGAGATCCTTAATATTAGTAACCAGGTCTTAAAGAGAGAACAGAGAGCAATAAATGCCAGCCACAGCAGGATACAATGAAGTCGCTAGACACAGAGAAGACTGTCTCCTACCTGAACTGCAGACAGTTTTTAGCAGGTCCTACCATCTGCTGAATGGTTTTCACCTGAAGCTTGATAAAATCAATAGAAGCTTCAAGACTTCAGTGGCTCAGATCAGGGCCAAGGAAAAGATACAAAAAATGCAATGTTTTATCCAATTAAACCTGAATAATCTTAACTGTAAAATAGATAACGGTATCATTAGATGACTTATTATTAGATAAGTTATGGACTGAGTGGGTAGGAATGATACAGAGTTAATTCTTCATTTCTCATCTGTTTTCCCTCCCATTTTTTATGTGCTAAGGATATGGCAGTGATAATGCTGTAAGCTTTTAAGTATACAGAGGATGCAACGTGCATAGGGCAAGATGGCTTTATTTTATTAGACTAGCTGATATAGTCAGAAAAGCGTAAAAGCTTTTGATCATCTGTTACATGCCTATGGGGTAAATGGGATGCTTGCCATGGTATGAGAGGGGATGATAAGCTAGACAGCCAGTAGCTTTGATCTTCCAGATAATATTACAGTAAAATCACAGTCCTACTAGCTCCGGTGGTTAATGAAGTGTTCAGAGCTCTTTCTTTTGTTTTTTCATTCTTTCCTTCCTTCTTTCTTCTTTTTTTTTTTTTTTTTTTTTTTGTGTTTTATTGGGAAGGCC
>JASSUY010005454.1:0-25739 GCA_032466535.1 Forpus xanthops | reverse complement strand
ATGGTTTAGTGGGAGATGTCCCTGCCCAGAGCAGGGGGGTTGGAACTAGATGATCTTGAGGTCCTTTCCAACCCTAATCTTCTATGATTCTATTCTATAATTCTATGAATATGCACAAATACATACATATAAGTTGATTGGTGCTGTGGTTTAGAAAGGAGACCAAAACTGAGACCTATCAGCAAGAACAAAAAAATACTTCATAATTCATATTTATTTGTTTTATATTTTTATGTATAACTTCTGTAGCTCGTGATTTTTCTTAATGTTCAGCATCACAGCATCATCTTTCAGAAATTAGTTCATTTTTTTCTCTGTCTTCAGATGTTGTACTCAACTGCTGTAGCAAAATATGATGAGGTAACAATAAGCCAAAGAAATATCTCATGTGCAGTGGACGGTTTCAGATAATCCTGTGATTTGTATGGGCTATTTTGGTTTGTTTTCTTCGGGGGGGGGGGGGGGGGGGGTTGTTTTTTTTTTGTTTGTTTGGGTTTTTTTCTACTTGCTAAAGGACAGGATCAAATGAAATAAAATGTGTGTTAATGGTAGCTACTAATGAAAAGTTACCTTGTTACAATTTGAAAAGAAAAGAAGCTTTGCAGGTATTCCTGTCAGGAATACACTCATCCTTTGAATGGCTTCCCTGTCATGAAGAGCTTTATAATTAAATTGGCAGATCAAACTACACATTTACCAGTGGAAAAGGTTACTGTACATCATATAAATTAAAGGCCATCTAGCAACTTGTTTAAGAATGAAGCTTGGTACTAAGTTTATATAGAATTCTGAGAATTAATTATTTCAGCTGACATTACTGTTTCAGCTATATGTAAATTATGCATCAGAATGTAACTCGAGAACAAGGAAAGATCAACTCTTCAATTTTGGCTGAACATAAATTACATTTACACTCACTGAAAGTCCTCTTAACCCTGCCAGTATTGTGTAAATGGCCTTCAATATAAATGAGAAACATGCTTACTATAAAATTTCATCATAAGAAAGTCAGGTCTATTTCAAATGAGGAACTAAGCGTACAAACACTTACTTGTTCAGGGGGTGTTTTACTTATACTAAAGGTATTTAAAATATGGCCTTTAAATATTGTCTTGCACTGATAACTCTTCATATTCCCTTTCCCACTGTAAAATTTATGAAAGAGTGTTTTACAATTTTTTCTTTTAAGAGCCTCCTTATATACTCTACAGTGCTCTGAATTGCTTATTTTGAAACTGAGAAGGCCAAACTGAGTAATATAGTACAGCATTATAATATGTAATGATGGAGTTACAACTTCATGTGTATACTACCAAGTGATTACTGAAGTCCATCAGGAGTTATTTTTCTAATGCAATTTTAATGGAAAAGAATGCATCTTTTTATTTTGTAAAGATTAGAGCAATTTAAAGTATGGCTTTTCCCAAACCTGTGCCTTAAGGACGATGCTATTTTGTTTCTTTTTTTTTTAATGGTAAGACCTTATAGATTGTTAAATGGAATAGTACATTATGAAACTTCCAGTTTAGGAAAGAGTTTGTTATGAAGTGTATCTATTGTTGCATAAATCCAAGAGAAGGATTGTGTCTGTTGGCCTACCAAGTAGAAAATTAATCTTAAAAATTGCAGTCAACATCTCGTAACAGAGTAAGTGTATCAATTTAGTATAAGCCCAAATGTCTCAGGAAATTCTTATCAGTTATATGTCAAGGAGAATGTGCTGCACTGATAACACTTTTAAATGTCTTTTCTAGGAGACTCTAGTTTGGCCAACTCTTCTATTTAATATCGCTCAGAAGACTTAAAATTGGATAGTCACCATGCTGTGAACTGCATTTACCAATAGGTACTATCCTAGATGAACAAGTAAAACTCATTCAAAATACTGATAATATAAAGGTTGTGGATAGAAGCGATATGTTCTATTAAATAAAATTTTATATCTAAAAAAATAGATTTTTCTTGAGGGCACAGTTCTGAAATATTTGTTTGAGTAGAAGTTGTGATCTCCTCCAGGGAGCAAACATGACTGATTCTCATCCAGCTGTCTCAATCTTGACTTCTGTTGTAGCCAATGAATCATCAGCTTGGTCAGTAGTACCTGGAATGTGATTCAGCTGGTCAGACACCTGAGTCTCTGTTGAGGTATTTAGCACCATTTGAGTCACCGTAGGGTTTCTTCAAGGTCTAGCTGCAGGTGTACCCTTATGGGTATGGGTTAGGTTCTGGGTCATATTTGCCAGCCCCATGTAGGTGCGTTGGATACACCAGTTCTCAGGTAATGCTCAGTGTTTGAATATGCATAAATTAATGAAGTTCCCGTTGTCTGTAAAATAGCCCATATATAAGCAACTAAAGTTAGGTATCTTGATAGCAGGCTGAATCCCAGGCCTGTGACAAACAAGTTATGTTTTGAGCAGAGTCTAATCCCTAAAAGTGGTGGGACTGCACCTGTACAGTGGAGCAGGCAGTACTGACAATGGATAAAACAAGCATGTTCTGGAGTGCAAATACAGGTCTGCTTGTCAAGTCTGTAATGCTGATAGTTCCTTGCAGCCCATGCAGAGCTGGAAAAAAATCTGTACTTTGTATTTTAGGTTTTATTAGCAAGTCAACAAATAGTATTGTTAAAAGCAATCAATAGATCACTCAGAGAAATAGTTATAATACAGTAATTAACTTTCATTTGTTCAGCAGAAACAAACTATAAAAATACCCTTAAGATATTTTTCATTAAAAAAAAAGAAAATTGTAACACTGGTGGTCAAGTAAGACTTCAGGTTCTAACTATGGGAAATTTTAAGAGAATGCAGTGAGAATAGAACTTCTCAGAAAAGCTTCATTTACCGAAACAGTAAAAGTCATTTATTTATATTGATTTCAAACAATGTTGTTTAAAGCCTCATTTCTCTGTCTACTGAGGGCATGATTTTTGGATGTTTGCTTTCTTTAAGGGGACATGTGCTCTTGAGTGTGACTGTCTTGAACTGAATCAAAAGCTATATCTATTTTTCAAAGATGTTAGTGTATTTATTTTAATAAATTTGATTTTATCCATGTAGTAAATATCCAATTCAAATTCCTGTAGTTTTTTTTTTTTTTTTCCGTAATGCAGAACAGCTGTGCTGTTTTTTTTATGACCACAGTTTTTATGTTAAAGTGAAGAGATGAACACCATATTATATTTGATTACTAGAATTGTATTTGTGATCAACAAAAATTTGGTTTTGCAGGCGGGAAAATATGCCAAGACCAATATGTCTTTGTAGCCTGTACCAACAGAATGATTTACTGTACTGCTGTATGTATTCACAGGAAAGCTTTCATTTTTAAATATAAAATGTTGAACACAATTTGTAATGAGTCTGCATTGTAAGGAGTTGCAATTAATTCATGTATATTTTCTGTCTATAAAAATATGTATCATGGCTTATGGAAAGTACTGTGCAACAGATGATTACTAAGTCAAATATTTATTGTAGGATCTTTTTCTTTTCAAAGTACCAGCCATTTTGCAACCTTTTTGAGGAAACCATGATTTTTTCCTCAAATTTATGGAAAGAGCTTTAATTTTTTAACTTCATATTTAAAATAGGTAAATTAATTTCATATTACTCCTTACAAAGTAGATGGAGCAAAATGAAACAAAGTATATTACTTTCATTATCTATAGCATCCTGATATTCAATTGGCTGTTCAAACATTGTGATGGTGTTATTTGCAGCCGGAGTACAGTAAACATTATTGTACTTTATGGTATGTCTATTGAATATAAATCATGTCTCTCTTTTTTTTTTATGTATGGCATTGTGCAGGATTTACAGTTATGTTCTACTATGTGCAGAAAAGGCAAAGCCATAATGATTGTTCCACAGACTTACTTACATTTTAAAAGTCATATACTATAAAACCAGCACCCTTTTTAAACTACAGGTAGAAAATGAAGTGAGAAAAGATAATAATTAGAAAAATGCGTTTCTGTGTTTATACAGTTTTGACTTTTTTTTTTCCCCCCAAGGATGATAAGGATTGTATTTTAAGCAGAAGGTACTTTTATGGATATAAAAATTGTGATGATAAAACTATCACTGAATATTCCTGAAAAAAAATATTTTTGTAAAGCAGAAGAATGTAAAAGGTTTGTAGACATAAGTTGGTAGCAGAATGTGGAGCCCTAATGTTTAGGAAGATAATTGAGAAAAAACAAGGGAGATTGTTAAACTACAATAGGAATGTAAAGAAAACCTGGGGGATGTGCTTTGAAGATGGATCATCCAGGCAGTCAGCAACTATTGTGCTCTGTGACCAGATTTCTTTCCCATGTGGTCAAAAATTCAGAAGGAGTTTCAAAGGCTGCTCATGTGATATTTCATGTAATGAATAGGTCAGAAGACTGAAAAAACCTTTACAGTTCTGCACCTCATTGTAGTCAATGCACCATCACAGACTCCTGATGAAAGATGGAAAGTTTCAATTGTTCTCTAAAGAGCGGAAAAGATCTCTGCAGGCATTTGAAATGAACAGAACTGGGGAAAATTATAAATCTGCTAAAGACAAGATTGCAAGCTCAAAGTCCTTGCTACAGCATAGTTCAAAATATTATTTCAGCCTGCAAGATATAAATATTCTCTTTTCTGTTACATTTCCTACCGAACTAATTATGTACTACTTTGCAGTTTGACATGACAGAAGGAAAAATCTATTGTGATTTTCTAAAATTCATATGAAGAGAGTATGAACATGAAGGAAGGAGGCTGTATCCTTCTTTACATAATGTAGTGATACTGTGTTCCCTTTTTTAATACCAAGACATCAAAAATATATGACCAGTGTGCAGAGGATTCAATTTAGTTTTGACTAATTGGATGTGATAACAAACTTTTGTATCGAAAGATAAAAGAGATTTATTTTTTTCAGTGTATTGAAAGGACTATGAAGGCAATGCAACTAGGAAATGAAATATATTCCTATTGAGAGAGAGAGATGTCCTTTTAGAATTTATAATGAAATGGACTAATTTCATCAAAGAAGTGTTAACTAGGGTCAAATTTTAGACAAATCTATATAAAGAGTGTTCTTGTATTAAGTGGGAAATATACTATGTCATGTGATAGGCATGTCCTGATGCTTCTTCTTTCATTCTGTTTTTAAACATATTTTTTTGTTTTGTCATTATAACGTATTTTATTTTAAGTAAATCCAAAAATTCTTTCAAATTGCATTCATCAATACAGACCTGTTATAATTCTTTGTGATCTTGGCTGCAAAACTGGCGACCATTCAGATTTTTGCTGGAGCACTGAATGTAGAATAAAAGATCAGACAAAACCAAGTACCTTCATAGCCAATAGAGTGTGGTCTCTTTTAACACAGTTTTTTCTATGTATCTAAAGGGAAAGCATGGAATAAATGTCATTATGATAAAGACATACTGAAGAGTTGCTTTGCAAATGAGGCATTTTAAGAAACATACTACGTTTAGTTTTGGCAATATCCCAAATAGTTATTTCAGCTCTTAAAGATTTTATTGCCAGTTGGATTCATTTTGTTTATCTTTCAAGTACTGGAAATGAAAAACAGATTAATTCATGATGTGCCCAATTATCTACTGCCTTAAATAGTTCTATTAGTTGAAATAATAGAAAAAATACTTGATGGCTGTTCTGTTGAAGCTGTTGCTGTATGAGGAAAGGATGGCACACTGGGATAACTTGTCTTTTTCAAATGAGTCTCCCAAAATTTAAAGTGGAGCTAGAAGAGTATTCAGTTGCTATGGCTTTTGCATAATGGGCTTTTTGAATTATACTGGATGACACTACGGTAATTGGAACAAAACAAAACAAACAAAAAAAAATTCAGGTAGAATCTTGAAACATCTATATCATTCATTGACATCCATTCTGCCATGTTTCCCATGTGAAAATCAAGCTACTGAAAATGTTGCCATGCTCTTGTCAGCAACTTACATGACTTTACAGTGGCAAAAAATGAATCCCATATTAGCCCTCCATATAGTGTTCAGTACTAAATTGGCTACCAGATTGGAAATTATGGAAATTATCAAGCTACCAGTATGGAAACTGAAATTCTTAAAGGCTGGCACTCTTTTTCAAAAATATTTGTCAACTGATGAGCCTGCAAAATTCAGATTATCACCCTAATTCTGTAAAATGGCAAAATAACAGAAGGAGAAGCAGCTGGAAGAGGAGGAACAACAGCAGGAGGAATCATAAAAGCACCAGTTTGGGGGTGATTTACACCCTGCTTACTGGCTTCAGCATACTAGTAATTGCTAAGGGAACTTGAAAGGAGAACATGAGTATGAGAAGAGCAATGAGAAGCATTAAGCCATGACCATATGTGGAAGTGCTTTGAACTGACAGGTCATACAGAAACATCTATGATTTTTATAATGATACTCCTGGGTGCTTATTCATAGATATTTGTTTTTTCAACATAACCTTAATTGTTCTTAGATTGAATGGTAAGATTGGGATACATACAAATGAAACCTTGCTGTAATTAGGAGTCATAATTATTTGGGGAAAGGAAATCTCAACAATTTGTGATTAATTTTGGAATATGGGGAATCTGTATTTACTTTGTAGCCTATTAAGTCTGGAAATTTAGTTTTTCTTGCAACAGGATATGCTGGTCTTTTGCCTTAAAAACAAAAAGCAATTGATTTGCGTCGTGCTGGGACTGTTTGTACATCTCAAGGTACTTTTTCTGACCTAACTTCTGTTTTAATTTAGTTGTATTTAAACATATAATTCATTACAATATGGAGGTTGTACTAAGACCTTTCTACCATAATAGAGTACCCTGAATTATAATGAAGATAATTTTTCCCAGACAGTGTTTGCTTTTATGGACACTAACAGCTGGGAGAACTGTAAAGATGCGTTCAATTGGCTGGAGTGAGCCACTTCTGCTTGGGTTTCTCATCCTCACAGAAGAGCATGCAAGAAAAATTATTGGTTTAGTTTCAAGGTTATCCAGTATATATAGGCTTTATAAGAGCTTGGTCTCAGCATTTGTAACTGTTCTAAGGACCTTGTCTCTGAAGTTTATGTCAGGATTTTACTGCTCAGACCACAGTCAGTTTAACTGCAGTGTCCAGGATCCTGTGAAAATATGTACTGCAAGTCTGTGCCTACTTCTTTATTTTAACAATTATTATGGTAATAATAGATAATAGTAATTTTGTAATAGATAATAATGGATAATAGCAATATAATATAATAAATATAATAATAGTAATTTTGTAATATATAATAATATATGAGGTAATTTTAAATAGATACTTGATAATTGATAAACATTCATATATATGGCTAAACTGGATAATGTGACAATTTTGTTGAAGAGGTAAAATTTTCAGGATTTATAGTTGACAAGGCATATGAAAGTGCTAAAAAATTTCCCATAATGTTACCATCTCTTCGCCCTACAGGGCACCTGTACTATAAATGACCAATTTTCTGCATTTCAGCCTGAAATATCCCTAATATCTGGGTCTGGAGCAAGTACTCTCTTCTTTTTCGTAATCATCACTCCTGCCCTAAAGAAATCTGGTGTATTGTTGTATATCCTATCTTCTGTACTCTCACAGAGGAATTTCTTCTTAGTTTTGCCTTTATTTCTTTATGAAAGACACTGTCTGGCTATTCTAAACTACTTTAGAAGTCCAGGTGTCTGACCAAACCCTCATCACTCAGAGCAGCCACAGGGGCACTCCATAATAATATGGATGTTTGAGCTTAAAGTTTGCTGGTCCTTGAGTGCTCTGCAGTATGGCTAAGAAAAAATCAGCTATGCTTATGGATTAGGCTGTATCACAGCTTTCAAATTCTGGAGCATGTGAGGAGCTAAGCAGAGGGATTCTGCGAGGTACAGGCAAAAGAATATTGATGAGAAGATGAAAGATGGGAACACTATTTGGACTGTATCTATGGTGCAAGGTCAGGACCTCACTTACGGTGGGAAAGCATGCCAGCTGTTTGAGATAAAAATCTTATAGCAAGCAGTCAGTATAGCTAATCCAAAAACTCTGGCCAAATGTTTGTTTACATGGCCTGAAGTCAAATAATTTTCTGGCACACTGCTAAAGGATAAGATTTAATGGGCCTTTAGATAACATGAAAATATGATTTGATAATGTTATCATAAAGAAAAAAAAAGAAGAGTGAAAAGCAAAAATACGCAGACAGGGGTTTTCTAGCCTGAAATATTTATATGAAAGTAATTACGAAGAAAATCAAGTTAGGCTAAAAGGTGTAGAAGTGTCTGCCTTTTTTTTTTGGCAGCCAGTGCTTCTACCAAGGGATTTGGGGACAGCAGGTGAGAAAGAGCCAGATTCACTCAGCAGTAGATCTGTGCTTGGACACAAGCAGTTTCTTTCACTTACTATATGGCTTTAGAGACAGAGGTGGATATGAACTATCTGAAACAGACTGGTAGACATTTTATAAAAAGAAAAAAAGAAGCAAGAAACTGTCAGTGTCAAGTCCATTACATACTGAAGTAGATCTTACAAAGTCTTTTATCTAGAGTAGGCCGAGTGAGGACTCATTCTGCACAAGCTGCAGAGCAGAACAATTCCTATGGATACAGATTGTGGGCATGGTCCAAGTGATGGAGGAAAGTAATGAAACTTGCAGGTTTTGACTGTGAAAATTAGACAGGATTAAGGACAAAATGAATAATAGACTCTGATGGATCATGTATTCTATCCATGCAGTTTTCCTTTGTGTTTGAAACTGAAACACATATAAAAGAAAAGTAGCAGTTGTGACATTGTTGCTCTTCAGTTGTTGAGCTTTTATGACTCAGGAAGTGAGGAGTCCTGAATACCTTACTGCCATACATCACTTCATCAAACAGATAAGCTATATGAGATCTATGGTTGCTTCTTTCCCTGTTTAACTGCTACAAACAAATATCCTATGCTTGTCTTCCTGAGTGTCATGTGAACCTCTCCGCATATAAAAGGGCCTGTCTGGAATAAATGCAAAAAGAAAATGGAAAAGGGTAATTCGCAGACCACTGCCTGACTCACTTAGGGATGATTTTTCTGGGCCCAAGTGAAACGTTCCATTTCATTATATCCTTTCTAATGATATTTGTACTTCATAATCAGTTTTATTCTTTATTATATGTTACTTTGCATGTAATATTATTACAAGTTTTATCAAAAGACACTTGTTGCTTCAGTATGTTTTATTTTTTCTTCAGTGGTGAAAGAGTACCTGAAAGAGAAAATCACGTTCTTGGATTTATCAGACAAGTCGTTTTTCCACCTCGCTGCAGTGCTTGCAAGGGGCTTGCATTGAACCCATTAGTTGTAGCTGAGATCAAGGACCAAAGCATGTGCTTGAAAAATCAATGGTCTCATTTAGTTTGAATTTAAAATAAGGTTGGATAATACCTAAGATACTGTAATGTTTTTAGCTTACAACTTTTGTCTTTACCAAGCAGTACATTTTGTCAGGATGCAAAAAAAATGAAACTTATATTAAATCTAAATGGAGAAAATTATATATTATTTGCTTATACTTCAATTAAGTATTGTTTTGACTCAGTGGGAGTGAATGCACTGTGTAGAACATTGTTCCATGATTTGGAACTGTGTATGTCACGTTGTGTCCTGTGAGCCAGAATAAGCTACAATACAACTCAGACATAATCTACTATTTTCACAGCAACAGCTGGTAGTGAAGGCTATTTTTGCTTGAGAATTTAACTGAGATATGTCTCTGAGCAATAGGAGTGAATGTTTTTTTATCTCCCTTGCTGACTTGAAGGTAATTACTGGCGTAGCAACATGCATGAATTGACTGTGACAGCCAATAATGTCTTCGACAGCTAATGAATGAATAGCAGAGTTTAGATGGGGATGTCTTTAAAGGGTCTTACATGGCATTTAGTTTCCTTTTAACAAAATACAATTTTCCTTGTAATACTTTTCTCTTTTGCCTTTAAAATGGCTTTGCTCTTCAGCCTACACTACTTTATAGACTTTTTATATTGATCATGTTGTTATATGAGTTTTATCATTTCAAATGGTCAGTATTTAGCTGATCCATGTTGAAGTCAAGCACATTAAGACATTTAAAGGCCTGTACTGCAGAAAGCTGTTTCTACGTCATAATATTTTACAGTGTGCAATCACAAAATGTGGTGTAGTTAGCAAATCCTGCATTGGTTTTTGAAATTACTGTGCTGCCAGTATGTTCCAATCAATGAGAACCTCTGAGCCATGAACTTTTATTGATTTGTATTCTCCTGGGTAACACGAATGGCTTTCCTTAAGTCTTCCAATTTCACTATCACAATTTTTTTAATGAAAACACAACTGAGAAGAATGACAAGTTTGTTTATACAGTTACTTTGTTGTCTAGCTCTTCCAGAACACAAAATAAAACTGCTGCAATAGCAGTAGAAATGCAGGGGTAACCATAGTTTTGATTTTGATACCATTAATTAGGACACCTATACAAGCAAATCTGCCTTCTGGAAATATGTAATCATAAAATTATAGAGTGGTTTGGGTCAGAAGGAACATTAAAGATCATCCAGTTCCAACTATCCTGCCGCTGGCAGGAGCACCTTCCACTAGACCTCATTGCTCAAAGCCCTGTTCAGTCTGGCCTTGAACACTGCCAGGGATGGGACACCCACAGGTTCTCTGAGCAACCTGTGCCAGTGTCTCACCACCCTCACAGTAAAGGGCTTCTTCCTAACGTCTAATCTAAATTTCCCCTCCTCTAGTTTAAAGCCATTCTTCCTTGTCCTGTCACACATGCCCTTGAAAAAGTCCTTCTCCATTTTTTTTTGTAGGCCCCCTTTAAGTACTAGAAGGCTGCTATAAGTTCTCTCCAAAGTCTTCTCTTCTCCAGGCTGGACAAGCCAAGCTCTCTCAGCCTGTCTTCATAGGCAAGAAATATACCACATTACTGTAATATCTGGATATTATAGCACATTAAACCTGTTCAGCATTTTTTAAATGTTTAATTTTTTATTCCTTAAATTTCAAGATATTTTTTATTACTTTAAACTGAAGAAGTGATGAAACAAAATTCTAGTCATCTGTTGTGGGCTGGCTTAGAGACCAAGGATATGGCTCATTGGAGGCTCTGAACAATCCAGGCTTTGATGAGTTGGAATATATCTCGAACTGTTAGGAGTGACCATGGGTGGGTTAGGTTAGGAGTAACCATAGATGGATTGGGCATTGACCCTTGAAGACTGTTGTAGAGGCTGCTGAGCGCTTCTTCCAGTGTGGGCTGGCCACCTGCATCGGAGTGAGTGAGAATTTTGGTCGGTGAGTGCAGGGGCCTGGGACTCGTGCAGTGTGGGGAGGTGGAGCCTCTGCGGAGACACCTGCGGGGGGTGGGCCTGCCACCTCGCACTGCGGTGATGCTGCTTGGAGCTTGTTTTCTGGTTGTCTTTGCAGGGTTGTGGCATCATATTTTATATATATATATGGGACTGAGTAGTTGGAAGAATGTTGGCTGCATGGGTGTATTTGTGTGGCTTTGTGTAGATGTTGGGCCTGGCTGCAGGTCATGATGAAACTGGGCAAAGTGGGAGTTGGGAGCAGGCTGCGGATGGGCTGTCCTTGGGCAGGCTGGAAAGTCCTGAATAATTGCAGGATCCTGATAGAGGAGGGGCGAGGGGAGAAGTACGTCTGCGGAATGTCTTGAGAGATAGAGAAGAGATGAAGGGAGTTGAACACCTGCAGAACATCCCAAGAACTAACCTTGGAATGTGAGAAGCAATGAGAAAGAACAATCCAGTTAACAATTGGATTTATGCCCATGGACAGCAGCCGTTAGTGATAAGTACAGATAGAGTGGAGACAACAAAGGTGTTTATTACAGTGTATAAATTTGTGTTTGTAGTGAAATAAATGGAGTTTGTTCTATCACTCATACTCAGTTGAATAACTGCTCCGTCACCACCCTTGGGACTCTTTGTCACTATGGGTAACCCTCACCTTACCTCGGGTAACCCTTATCCCCAGAGCAAACTGCAACAGTCATCCTCCTGCACTGTTTTAATTAAAGCTATTTGAATAGCAAATTGCATCTTCACAAATCAATCCTAGCCAATAATGCCAAAGACCAATGGATATCTACTATGGGAATGAACAACTGAATTGTTGTAATGTACAGGACTTCGTGAAGCTACGTTCCAAGATCCCATTTGCTAGACATACTCACAATCCTGAAGCAGCAGCACTATAAAGAGTAAAATTTAACTAGAAATACCATCTGGACTGTGTCTGAATCAGAATGGTGGAAGTCTCTTCAAATAAATATTTGGTTCATGTTGAACAGAAAAGAAGCTAATTAAATTGCTCTCTCTTTTTTTTTAATTGACAAAGAGCTAACAGCTGCTAAAAAAATATTCTAGATATTTATTTTCAGCCTTGGATTATGGTCGATAAAGGAATTACTGGAAGAGAAATGGGGTGAATTAACTTCCAGAGTGCTCTGTGCTTCACAGGTCTGTCGATGTGTGTAGAAGTGTTCTGCTTCAGAGATTGACTGGTTTGTTTAAAATAAAGCTGAAGATAGAGACACATATAAACACACGTGTCCAGCAGGACTTGGTAAAGGTTGCAGAAAGTTTGTATCAGAGCAGAGAATTAAACTAGCCATTCCCTTAATTCCAGATCAGGTCTATAATCATGAACTGCCTTTGCTGCAGGTATCCAGTCAGTCCCTGCTTCTTCCAGAGATTTTCTGTGTTACAAGTCAGTTAATGATTTGGCTCTGATCCACAGAACGATTTATGCACACATGTAAGAAACTGTGATCATCAAATTACCTACCTTGGCACCAACAGTCATCAGAAAACTTAACTAAGAACCAGAAATTCTACTTCTGTGCATAGGCAAAATTATCTTAGGCAATTTCAAGCTGAGCAGCTATGTGATTATCTCACATAAAATCCAAACAAATATCATTAAGTTAGGTTTTCTTCTCACAAGATCCCTACAGGCCCTATCTCAATGCATGTTCTCAGCGCACCTATCAAACACGTTCTGGATGAGATCCACACTTAACACAATTGTGATACCCAGTTTTATTTTTAAAACAGCTAGTCACAGCCACTAGCTCTGTTAATTCTCTTAAGCAACTGTTCCATAGCTCAATACTGTAATGAAATTACATTTCTAGCTCAGAAATAAAACTTATGGTATTTTCACAATTTACTGTTATAGCTTACACCTTCCTTAAGCAAAGTTAGGTCTTCCTTGTGTTTGCTTTATGCTATATATGAGAATAAAGACCCAGTTTACACTGAGTAATTTAGGGTGCTCTAAATGGTTTGCGGAAACACATTATGGCAATAATGCTCAGTCTGAAACTTGCTTGCAGTAAGAAGTATAAGGAAGCATATATACATAAGCCTATATCGATAAACATATCAACAGATAGTTTCTGATAGTGACTGAACTTTAACAAACCTAAAGGGAATGTAATAAAAATATAACGATATTTCAGTTATTTGTAACTGTAGATTTCAATACCACAGAAAAATATATATTTCTGTAGCTTTTGGAGATGAGAAATTTTAAATTTTCTAATTTTTTCATGTTTTTTCAAATCTTTTAATGCCATTTTTCTGGTACAAATTATAGGTGTTCCAATTTTCATGTCTGTCTTTGTGTTTTGCATCCTAATAGAGACCAGCTTTGCTTCTATTACTATTGAAGTTAATATTTTAGATTTTATTTTTAAATACATGTTTAAAATATAAAGTTTTCTTCTATTTTTACTTTTTTTTTTTTTTTGTAAGCTTGTATTGATAAATCCTATATGAATTTTAGTATTTTAGCTAAATTATTTTCTTCTCATTTCAAATGGCTTTTAAGATTTTTTTTAAATTGAAAACACAAATCTACCTAGAAAAGCTTTTATGTCTATTTTTTCCCTTTTTTGACCTTTTTTCAAGGGTTTATTTAAACAATAGTGTTTTGTTTATATGTCTGTTTTCCTGCCTAATAGTCACAGACTGCTCATAGACCTAGTGCAGCCTTTGGAAACATGAATGCATGGAACCAAGTTCCTTTAAACTTTATAGCTGATTCAGCCAAGTGAGTAAAGAGTATGCAATACCTTCATAATATGAAAGTGTGTAGAAGTGGAGCGGCATATATGTGAGGTGACATATGGTGTTTGCATGAACTACAGTGGTTGTACTGACAGTAGATAAAATTAAAAATTCAGGAACCTGGGACAATCAATTCATTGTTCTGTAAATGACAAGATACTGTGATGAATATTCTCCCTGCATAATATATGATAGCTACTGTCTCTCGTCCCTTGAATCTTCTTATAAGTTATTTTGACAGTCTGAAGTGATTGCTGAAATGCAACTCCTGTACTGATGTTTGTCCTTTTTATCATAACGTGCAAACAGTTGTATTTTCTTTAGTATGATTAATATAGTTATATATTCTAGAGTATATATATTGTCCATCATTCACTCCCAGCTCACAGAACTTCAGAATAATGTCTATTACTTGGTAAGGGTAAGTCCTGAAAGTGGCCTTTTTCCTCATTTTTCTATTTTTTTAATTATTTGCTAAGAGGTAATCACCCATATAACATCATAAACTCCCTCAAAACACTAATGTGCCTGTTATACAGGGAGACACCAATTTAGAGAAACATGACTCAAAATGAGATTATGACATATTCTTTCTTAAATGACTGTAACAAATTGATCAAACCCACCTATGTGTAGTCCTTGAAATCCTATTAGATACCATGTTACTTGAAATTCAGTGAGCTGAATCCTGAATATCTCATTTGGCCCTCATTCATCAAATCTTACAAGTCTTTTATGTCTCCTGAACAGGGAGCCTGTGTGTCCTCCTGCCTCTTCTGTTCAGTGATGTCAGGGTCCAATACTGGCAGACAAGGTTCTTTCAGATATTCTAAATGAAGAGTGTTAAATATTTGTTTATTTGAAGATATTTCGCATTACATGGTGTTTTGATTTAAGGATATGAGACAGCAATATCCTGAAATCAAAATATAAGCATAGTACAGAGACTGCAGTATACAGGTGAACAACCATAAAAACATGATTCCCATTACTGGTCCCTATATGCTCACCATCATGATACCTGGTATCACCAGTAGCCAGGAAGAAGTATGTGGGTAAAAGCCAACTCAAGCCCTTTTCTCTGTTCAGAGTTTAAGCCGTAAATCACGCAGTCTGCTCGCTCGCTCCCCCCTCTTTCTTCTTTCCCCACTCCGGAGGGGAGGGGGTGGAATGGGGAGAAGAATCAAAAGAATGTAACTCCCACAGGGTGAGATAAGAACAGTCCAGTAACTAAGGTATAACACAAACCACTGCTGCTACCACCAACAATAATAATGATAAAGGAAATAACAAAGGAAGAGGATACAACTGCTCACCAGTTAACAACCAAGCCATGAACTGAACTCTTCCAGGTTTCTACCCCCAGTTTTTCCATCCTGGACATGACGTGCTGTGGTATGGAATACCTCCTTGGTCAGTTTGGGTCAGGTGCCCTGTGTCTGCTTCCTCCTGGCTTTCCCTCCTCGCTGGCAGAGCATGAGACTCAGAAAGTCCTTGGTCAGACCAAAACATTCTAAGCTGTAACTATAAACATCAGTGTATTAGAGCTGTTCTGAGGCTGAAAGTTGAAAACACAACACTGCACCGGCTACAGCAAAGGAGAAAAATTGCTGCTGCTGAACCCATGACAATATAGCAGACTAACCCAAGAAAGTGTGCGTAAAATCCCACTTTGGGGATTTGATCAACTGCCAATCTTTTATGGCATATGTGTCTGTTCTTGAATATATATAAGTATTCCCTGGGCATGTACATGTTCACTGTGTGTGTGAGAATTGGACAATTTGGATATATGCTAGATGGTGAAAATATCATAGGTTTACATCACAAGATACCATGAGCCTCATTCACTGTAAGTTTGTGGAAACAAAAGGAATTTAAATCTCTCTGCATTTAAATAGGTGCATTTTATTTGGAACCTTTGATGGGACTGTTCATTTAAATAGCACTCAAAATCTGCTGTCATTTTTTTTTCCTCACTAACTGCAAAGATGATGATTGGCATAAACTTACATAATTTTGCTCTAAACTTAAGGAGCGCTACTCAGCTGCACATTAATATAAAATCTGCGAGTGTTGTAATCAGTGGGAAAAGAAAGCAGTTGGTTACTTTCCTGCATACCTCATTTTAAAAAACTTTTGTATTTTTAATTTTTGACTTTATGCTTATATAAGGAAAAAAATCTTGTGCCATTTATTCCCACTACCAAATACATAGGGAGGCAAACCAATAGGGAGTAACAAAACTGCTGAACCCAGGACAATATGTAACAGAAACTGCAGCATCAATAGAATTAATATTGATGAAGTTCTTATCGCATTTTGATTAGATTAAATAGAACTATAAATTTTTTGCTGCATTCATCTTTCATCAATTACTAAAGGTACTGTAAAATATCAAAAGTTTCTTACTGCAGAAATCAAAAGTCACGAGTTAATATTAGTTTGAGTGTCAAGATGTTATGTATCATCAAAAAACAATGCACAGAAATAGACAAAACCTGAAGTCCTGTTATTTATATAAATATATAAATATATACATACATACAAAATCTTGTTTTCTTCATTAATGTAGCTTGATAAAATGGGTTGTCATGATGTTATGAATATAATTTTTAATAACCGCCTGTGTCATATGTTATCTCCTGCGAATTTTTCATTTTTGAAACATTTGTAAACAATCTAAGTAGGGAATTAGTGAATTATGTTCTCTTTAGTTAACAGGTCATTCAATTATTTGTTTTTGTCAAATCTTTATAAAATGTTGCCTAATCCAAGTGCATTATTATTTTAACATAAGTGGTTTCTAAAACTCCTGTTTCTGAAAAAGTCCAGATACCAGGTCCATGCTTTCTAATGAATAAGCACTTTCGTCTTTGTACTTCATCCTCAGTTAACTTAGTCTCTCTGGGTGGAGATCAAGTTCTATATATAATTCTTATACCAACTGCGCACTTTCCAGGTTCCTTAATCTCATTGGACTTAATTTTTCTTTCTATAAAGTTGGAAGTCTTGTGTCAACAAAAATCTCTTGCTATATGCCATATTTATTCAAACATCAGCCACAGAAGTTTTCAGAGATTTTGCCCTTCAGCTCCTGGCTGTGCCAATTGTGATTATTTTATGAAGTTCTGGGAATCTGGATTGTTGCAAGTCACAGCATGTCTTCCTGGCCTTTTGCAGAGAAACCTACACAAGTTTTACTTGCGTTCAGAGGTGGCAAAAAGCCAACAAGCTTCAATTTGAAAGCTGTGCATCTTTGTTAGCCCAGCACTGTACTCTCATTAGAATTACCTTTAGCTCATAACCCTCAGGTCAATGCTGGCTGGCATCCATCCAGCTACGGAAATAACTTCCCACCATCTGAGCAATAGTTTTGATTTCAGAAATTTGGATGACACCTGTCAAAATTCACCTAAGACAAAAGAAAATTGGGCCCCAGGGCAGGACATGTATTCATAAGTCTTGGTGGGCAATGCGTTCTTTTAATAACATCAGGCGCTGTTTAGAAAGTCCCTGTTATATCTTCTGCTTTATAATATTGATACTATATTAAAAAAAAAGCCAACCCACTCCAAAAATATTTTAAAAATCAGGATATATCATCACCTCTTTATTTCAGTATCTAAGATGTCCAAATTAATAATATTACAAAAAATAATCCTATTTGCAATAGAGGTCTGCATTTTCCACTGTCTGCTTAGAGAGGACTCTTTGAATAGACCTATTAAAAGACTAGGATCTTAAATTGAAAATTCTGTTGAATGAAGAGCATAAGATTGTGTCTTGATTATGTCAGAAAATACAGATTGCATTAATATTGCTCTCTGTGTAAGCTGCAAGCTGAAAAAGTTATTTAGTTCTATCTGGTGAGTCGCTTCTATTCTGAAAACAAAGTAGCAAAATCAATGACCTGAATAATGAGTATTTCTTAGATGTGTCATGGATATTCTGACCCAAGTGCTCTTTCTGTGTCTTATTCACTGTATTCAACATACATCCCATTACTCACTCAGAATTAAGTAGGAATAAGCCAAAAAGGCTGAAATAATAGATCATGTTTTATACTACTTAGAATAATGAGCACGCTAGAATTTTACCTTATTGTCCTGTGTGTAACGCTCAGGAGTTCAGATGAAATTGCTGCTTTCAAGCCTTCTTAGAGTGTTTACAACAGACTTACAGGATTGCGAGCACCAAATCACAGGAGCTCCGCAACCTTTCCAGAATGTATTCCAGCGCTTCACAATACTTGTTATAAAGTTTCCCTAATAACTCATGTAGTATTTTAGGCTTATACCTGCCTCATAATAATATGTCTTCTGTATAGATAGTTGAATCAGGCCTTATGTTTTAAGGAGGATGTTCAAGGGGGAAAAAAGTATTTCTTCATTTGTATACAAGTATTTTAAAATGTTCTGAATACTGTTGTTTCAACAGGTATGTTATTGTCAGACTACAGTCTTGTAAGGAAAATATAAATTCAGTGGAGGAAACTCCACTGTCTGAAGAATAGCCTTAAGATGGTGGGACTAATGCACACGTACCACAGTTCTAGCCCCCAAAATATGAGAAAATTGTCGGTAGCACTGCATCTAAAGAAGAAAACACAGCAGTAGATAAATGTAATCAGACAGAAGCTACCAAGCAGGAGAATAAGCATGAAACAGCAACTAAGTCTCAAATAATTTTTTTAACACACCATAGCACTATGTGCTACCCTTGTCTGAAAGGCCTATATTGATGGTGTTACAGAAGTAGGTAGTGGGACAGAAACAGAAAAAAAACATGGAGTTGTCATTCTACAAAGGCCATCAAATAGTAAGAAGTTACCAGAAAAATGACTGGAATGCACTCACATCATTAAGAAAAAGATGCCTAGGCAGTAAGATTTAGTACTACCACTGTTCATCCTCATGGCTAATTTGTTAGTCTATTTGACTTTGTTTTGAACCACTCAGTGCTATCTGTACACAGTATATGACAAAGTTCACTCCAGGAACCATTCCTAAAAGGTAGTAAGGCAGCAAGTCTGGGTGTGTCCACTCTACACAACCCTGAGGAACTACCTCATAAACTGTTGCATCCTTAAATGGCTCCAGGTACATGCATTGCATGCCCTCAGTTTCTCTGCAGTAAAAATGTCTCTCTGCCAGGTTGTCACCCAGAACTCACAGTGTTTCTGACAGTCTTTCAAAAATCACACAAAATTTTGACAGACCACAGAACTTTAACAGACCAAAAAGGGGCTCCAGGAACAAGTTTTGTGTACTACGAACATAACTAACCTGCTCTAGTACTTTGTTAGATTTGTGGCAAGAAAAAACATAAGTGCCATTTGGCATATGGCCAGCAATTGCTAACAAACCACTATTATGTAACAAGATAGGAATATGAAGTAAACTCAAGGAATGAGGAAAAAATGCCCCTTGGATATGTGAAAAGGTGAAAAATCTTAACTCCTTAAAAAATTTTCAGACAATATCCAGGAAGGTTGTACCAGCAGTCTGGTAAAGAGCAATGCCAATATGACTTTCAGTGAAGAGTAAAATCTGATTTGGAAAGTGAAGGCCTTTCCCATGAGCTTTCAGGGCTACAAATAGGAATTTTGGGTAGGATTTTTGGGATCCCAAAGATGGAGTTTGTCTTCAGGTACTACTAAGAATTAAAATAAGACAAGACAGCTATCCTGAATTTTTGTCTTTAAAGTGGCAAGCATTACCCTGCTATTCAGACAAAATGAGAATGTTATCTCATTGAAAAATTTCAAGGCTATGCCAGTGAGGCTGTGCAATCAACACACGTAAACTGAAAGAAGACCAGTTGGGCTGAAATGAGCAAAAGATACTTATTTCAAGGTATGAAATGCAGAGAAACTCATGAGCAGGAATAAGGAGAGCATATTTTTAGCAGAACAGAATTAGCCAGATGGGACAAACACACTAAAGACTGAGCAAAGCTAGAAGTTATAATTTAGATTTCCATGAAGAATATACAGAAGGACAAATATTTTCCTTATCTCATATTTGCATTCTGAAAATTACCACATCAATATTATGAAATTTTCTAAAGAGCTACTGTTTACTTCATAGATTTATTCACAGTGAGAAACTTAAATACAAGCAGAAAATGTGTACTATTAACTTATATTCTTAAAGCATTTAGGATCTTGAGACAGGGACCATATTACTAGCACACAAATATACTTATTATCCCCAAAATATGCACACTGTAGTTCTGAAAATAAGCCCGAGATTAAGGGATTGCAGGGATTCTGAATAGAAATATGATTTTAATATGATTTTTAAGTTAATTTATTTTAATTCCTTCTGTGCAGTTTCTTTCTGGGTATATCCTCAGTATATTCACAAAGCTAACTGAGAATTACATATCAGTGATACTTTTGTGTTCAGAAGTTTTTTTCCATCTTTTATATATAGAACTTGCTGTCAGTGTTTGCTACCACTAGGAAAATTTTTTTCAGTATGGACAGATTGAATCAAATCCCAAATCTGCTTTGCTGAAGGGCTGTTAGACCTCTCTGGTAGGAGAATTTAAGGTAATTTACGTAAAATTTAAGAGTTATGCTTAACACTAGGCTTCAAGTGTTTTAATATATGGTTGAACTGCAGCCAAAGAACTTATTCTTAATTCGTCCATAGAGTCTGGCCCACTTAATGGCCAACATTGCAAGTATATTGTAGAGATGGCACTGTAATTTTCTGCTCGGTGCAAACTTTTCACCAAGAACTTCATGCATCTCAATTACTATTCATAATCACACAATTGAAAACTATCTAATATGGTAATATGTGGGTTTAATTAGTAATAAGCAAGTATGAGCAAAAGCTGTCTGATTAAATAGGTTTTTTATAGGAGAAAGGTGATTTGTCAGAAACAAGACATTTGTAGAACTATTTATCTCGTGCATAAGCTAGAGTCTTGAAGGGAAGTGAAGAGTATTTCCCAGGAACACAAACTAGATGTGGCTATATTTATGCTCTGATAGCCTGAATACGTTATGAAGGACCCCAAATTCTCTGTTTCATTTCATTTTTACTCTTTAGATCCAAATCTGTAATGATGAAATGTACTGTTTTCAAAAATCTCCATGAACTTTATTTTGTCTTCCTTCTTTGATGCAGACTGATTATTTAGAGCTACTCTGTTTTCACCCTCAGTTTATAATCCAACACTCGATATATCAGAAGGTTGCATGAGTTTTTACACTGCTTCACCTATTTATTACTTGCCTTTATATGGCACTTCCTCTTTAAACTGTTTGCCAAGATCTGTTTCATCTTTTCCTATTGAAACCCTATTTAGGTATAAGAGTGTAGAACACCTTAACTCCAGCATTAACCTTTTTTGGGCTTCACAGTTTAAAAGATTTGGCTGGTTTATATGCAATATAGGGTCTGTTAAGTGTTATCATTGCATGTGTAACTGATTAGCATGTATTTAAGAAAATATCTCACCAAAAGAGACAAACGAAAAAACCCTAGCAAAAACCTGAGAATTATTTGGTGCTGTTAGAAAGGTAGTTTCCTGCATCCTTAAATTCAGCAGTTAGAAACATACCACCAGGGTAGGGAGTACAGGTTGTTTCTAATACCTGGGGTTTCAGGGCCACTACTGTGCCAAAATCCACAGGGACACAGGCCATTGCAGGCATCAGAAAAGGCAATTCTCAGTCCCACTGGTATTTCTTCAGTTTGTATGGAGTAATTGAGATTCATGAGTCGAAAAAACATCACAGGAATGACCACGGGCCTCTAGTCTAGTGATTAGGATGACTTGCTAGGAACTAGATGTCAAAGTCACAGTTCTGCTGTCATGAATATTTCATCATTTTATCCAGTAATTGTAAAACAAAGAATATGTACCTTTGTATAAAGATATTGGAACTTTTCTTTATTTCCTTCCCAGCTATTAACAACAAAGTACAGTCCTTTACCTCTCTGGCCAAATTATTCTATACATATATGGCCCATTGATGTGACTGATTAACACTGTCAACAGAGAGCAGAGTTTCCTGTATCCAGCTCTTTCTTGTGTTACAGCATGGAATAAATCTGTGGCCCGTCAGTCACCTAAATCATTATGCTTAATCATCTCAGTTAACAATGAAGTAAACTCCACAGAAACAATAAAATTTATATAAAATAGCCAAGTGAAGAGAAGCAATTTTTAGGTGGCTTGGAATTTGTGTGTATTGGTAAAGGTAAAATTATATTTAGCTCATTAATTTCTGTTTACCAAAACTGACTGTGCTGCCCATTGCAAATCTTTCTTAAACTCCTCTCTCTTCAGAGAATTTGCATATGAAATTAGGCTGTGGTTTTCTTAACATCAACCAGTGACCTAAACTTTATGACTAAAATGTCATTGCAACACTCTTGTGGTGCTGAAAGCCTAGTTTTCAGTTGCTTGTTCAATATTAAATCTGGAATATGTAGAGACACAAGTAAAACCCTACTTTTACAAGTCCCGTATTTGGGAGTGAGGCATGTCTTTTTCCCTCAGTGAAGGTCCTCATGATTACAGTGTTTTTAAAATCTGGCCATTGTGCATAAATATTCTGATAATTTCATTAGGTTCTGTTATAATAGAGATAATTAAATTTGACTCAGTATGTAGATCATAACAGAAATGTGTACATCTATACATACGTATGCAGCATATATGTGCACATATAAATATATACACAGGAATTATATATATCTTCACAACACAAGAATCATTTAGTATTTTCAGCAGGGTGCTGTTTCCCCGAAGAATATTTTTGGCAACACTTTGACCCCATTTTCTTCTCTTCCTTTGACAGCTTTTCCCATAGGGAAGATAGCCTGTTTGACTTATATCACCCTTGAACCTTTGTTACTTATTTGACATTAATTTCTGTAACCAAGGCAATATCACAAGTGAAGTTAAAAATCAAATCTCTGAGAATAGCCTTAGTCTAGATTGATTCTCCCTTCAGACTGCATAGTAAGCACTCATACAGTGTTTCCGAACTTGCAATAGACAATAGACTTCCTCTCCTTCTTATCCCAAAGGAAGAAAGTAGAACCCTCCTTTTCTCAGGAAAACCTTTATCTTCCAACAGTCCATTATAATCTGTATAACTTTTTCATAAGTTCTGTCCTTCAATATGTCAGGTTCTACTGAATATTTCAGTAAATGAAATACTTAGAGCTTCTTTAGGAACAATAAGATAAAAGCTTGTTCCTGGCTGCACTGTTTTCTAGAATGGACTGAATAGCATGTTCCAGAAAAAAAATCCAAAGTTCTTTGACATTGTATTGATACTCAGGTATACAGTACCCATTACTGTAATAGCTAGACACATCAAAATATGTAACTCCTGTCTTTTCACAGTATCTTCCATGATGCAGATACATAAGAATTATGATGAGTTTACAGATAGAAGACTGAAGGGAGGGAATAATAGGCTTGCTGTGGGAAGCTTATGACTTAAGCAATGAGTACCCCAAGGCTAATGCAATCTCATTTCAGTTTAGATATTTAAAAGTTCAGTAATATGTCTAGACTAGCTGTCTAGGAGTTATATCCAGCAGAGATGACAAATCATCATTTCATCCAACAATAGGTGCTGTATTTGCCTCAAGAGGTCCTTCTCTCTTCTTTACCCCTGCTTTGTCAGGGAAGCTTGGCAATAGATGCCTAATTATTAAATACCTAAAGATAGGGAAGTGGAATACAACTGATGATCGTTTTGTCATCTCCCTTCCTTTTATGGAGACATTTTCATGAGAAAACTATATCAGAAATGTCTAAAGTCTCTATTTTATTAAGATTTGGGTGAATGGAAGGAGAAGGTGAAACTGGGTCACTGCTACATTTTCATTGTAATTTTGTCATAACAGGACCAGCCACAGACTAAATAAAGACATATGTGTAACAATAAAACTGAACTTTTTTAATTTTTTTATTAGGACTTGGAAATATGATCTTCTTCATCCTTCTATAAAAAATATTTTTATTATTGCTGCCTCATGAACCTTTATCCAATGAAAATAAATGCATTCACAGCCACTCATTTCTATCTAAAAGAAAAATATAATTCACTGTAAGTGAAATTTTAAATAAGACACAATAGAAAGAAGACACAAAAAATGGTGGTTGGGAAGAAAGCAAAAACCAAAAGCCTATTAATGCTCTTAAGCCTCCAACACAATCCTATCTTTAAAGAATTTACCATTAGCTATGAAAACTTTCTTGGCCCATATATTTACTGATTGTATCCATGAAGGGTAAAGAATGCATTAGTCTTTTTAGAGGAATTTTAAAAGATGGGGCTACAGCATACATGAATGGAAGAACCATTGGGCTGAAACACTGAAGCACTTTCAAATGCATTTTTATCCCTTCTTATATCCCCTGCACCATGATATGCTTTGAATATAGTGTTTACATTATTCCTAACCTGTCTGGTACCTGTCTGTTATTGGGAATGTGCATCTAAAATATGTTTTTGTTGTACTGATACGATTTTGTCTAAGAATTTGAAATGAAGGATACATGTCTTAGCAGGCCAGTTCAGATACTTTGCTAATGGCTTCACAAACAACATTTCAGCCTTCTCCAGATACTTCAGTTGATTACTTGGTTTCTAAGAGGCATGTGATATTGGAGCTCTTCATGCATGTCACAGTCTTTGAATGTGACTTCATTTAAAGTCAATATTTTTGTAACTTGTCCTGAAATACTTTAAAAATTGCCCACAATGCCTGTCAAAGGTGGTGTAAAGTGTCAAAGGTTAAGGCAGCCACTTTTATCTTTGGTATAAGTCTAGTTAAGGACCACTACAGAATGAAAACATTATTCAACTGTAATTAATAAAATATGTCATTCTAGAAAGTGCTTAATTTCCCATAAAGATTAAGCAACACTAGCGCATAACTGGTATTATACTTTAGTGTTTTTTTCTTGTATTTAATAACATGCAGCATGCTGTAGAGATTCTGGTACAGAGCTCTTAATTTATTCTTCACAGGAGCTATTCACCACTCACTGAGAAGAGGGAATGCAGGTATTTTGCAAATCAGGTAATGCACATGCATGCAGCAAAGGTGCTATGTATAGTAAAGCTCTGAAATAAAAGAATAGTTATGGGTTAGTAGCTGAACAAACCTCTAGTTGCTAAGAAAACTTTTTTTCAGTAAAACACCTGATACCTTTTTTTATAAAAATAAATGTACAAATGTACATGAAGTAAACAAGTTTTCATAAGTGTAAAACTGTTTTGAAGAGAATGACGCCCCATACCTCCTTTATATAATGTATTCTCTAAGATTAAACAGTACTGAAAAAGGGAACACATTAGAAGAAAGTGATTTATTTGTGAAAAAAAAAAAAAAAAAACAAACATAAAAAACAACCAACCAACCTGTCATGGTTTAAGCCCAGTTGGCAATCAGAACCACGCAGCTGCTCACTCACTCCTTCCCCCTTCCTCCCCTGACTCCTGGAGGGATGGGGAAGAGAATGTAAAGAATATAACTCCCACAGGTTGAGATAAGAACAGTCCAGTAACTAAGGTATAACACAAACCATTACTGCTACCACCAATAATAATAATGACAAGG
>JASSUY010005451.1:0-65274 GCA_032466535.1 Forpus xanthops | reverse complement strand
ATTCTTTTGATTCTCCTTCCCATTTCCCCAGGACTGGGGAAGAAAGAGGGGGGAGTGAGCAGAACTGTTTGAGGGGCCTCAAACCACGACAGAGAGAAAAGTGCCTTTTATTGTTTATTTTATGAATGTTTATACATTTATTGTATTTATTTAGCTTCCATCTATTTTGGCTTGATTTTGTGGTCTTTCTCATTTTCTAGGTGCACAGCAATGCTGGGAGGCAATTCTGTATGGCCAGGAAGAATATGCAGTGCACTCTCTTATGGAGATATTCCTTGTTTGGAGGGTTTCTCACACAGGAACAAAGGTCGCTGACTTCACATGCACATGATAGCCCACATTTAGGGAGCGCACGGCTTTTGGCACTATGTGAAATGCAAAGGTGCTTACAAAATTGTTTAAGGTTAAAATTATCCCCCTGTCTGCTGTCTCCCAGCACCTGTGTGTTACACCAGTGCCTGAGGGCAGTTTTTATCTGTTTAGCAAAGGCACAGCAGGGAAATTGCAGATGTGTTTCAAGGTGCCCCAGTACTCAGAGTCACTCAGCTGACCCTGGTGGAAAGTCCTGATGTAACTTAGGCTACATCAGCCTGAGAAAGAGTTGGATCCCAGCCCATATAAACTAAGGTCAGCACAGCTGGAAACTGCAAAACACTGAGCAGCTTGGGCTTACATTGCTCCGGCTCTGAGGTATCACGGCTCAGCAGGAGCAGATCACCAGCACTTGAGATCTGGGACAGTCAGGACTGATCAGCTTATCGGGGTATATCCAAACCTAGCACCTTCCTGGCTACAACATGATGTCTTTTAGTGCAATTAGGACTCAGGTTACAGGCTGGTTTTGCTGTGTAATTGTTAGCATTACTGCAGCATTATCAAACTTGGATTTCACCACTGATCTGCTGGGTGATCCTTACATGTGAGAAAGAAAAACCATCCTGACACCAGCCATCGACCTCCTCACCCACAGCTGGTGAAGCACAGGACTTCCCATCCCAGTGTGAGTTTGTAATATCTGTTGTTATCTGCTTTGGTGAGTACATGGTGTGAGAATGGGCCAGAGCAAAGGAGGAGCTTTTTAGCTCAGCTCCAGGGCTGAAGAATACGAGCAAAAATTAGCCAAAAAATATTTGTACTTTCTGCCAATCCCTCTCAGTGATTTCTTTCTTTTTCCTTCTTTTTTTCCCTCCAAGTTTCACACAAAGCTCTGTCTTTAGGATTAGCTGTCTACAGGCAGCCCTTTGTATTCAGCTGAATTTAAGATTATGGTTGAGCTATAAAATGGGAGAAAGGTGACACTGGAGAGTTTCTGCAGCACTAAATTCTGGAATATTCAGGGCCGTGACATTTTTGTAGCTGGCAAATGCTAAGCGAGGCATATCTGGTTGACACTGAGGCCCAAACCTGGTTAGATTTCACAGAAGGACCTGCTGTGCATCTCAAGTTTGGGTGGCATCATATGCATTTAAAGAGAACTTTCTGGTCAGATATTGAAATGCTGTTTTCATCTGCTGCTGTTTGTAGTGACAGTGCTGTTTGAAGTGATCCTATAGTTAAACCTCACAGGCTGGTGAGCCTCCAAACAGTGGAGTAAATGCAAGAGGGATCATCACACTGATAAGGGCCAGAGGGACAAGCATTTGTGCTGTTGTAGCATCAGGCCCTGCTTATTGCACATAGGTAGGCTATTTAGAATTAACTGTGAGCAGTGGGAAGAGGATGCTCCCGCCTGTCTCTGCTCTGAGCTGGAGGAAGATAAAGGATGAGGAAGCACTTGCCTGAGTCATCTAATGATCTGCAGTGAATCCATGGCTCAGTGCAAGGGATTTGCATTGCTCAGGCATAAACCTTTCTGCTCTGGTCCATTCCACGTGCTCCCCTCTGAGGAGGGGAGAGGTATAAATGCAGCTGTCCTCTGGTGCAAAACCGGTCTCCATTGTCTGGGTATAACTTCAGCACACTTGTACGCAGATGTGTTTAATCTCAGTGAACAGCACATTTTTTTACAATGTAGTGACCACTACTACTATTTAGAGAGGGGCTGGAAGCGTTAAGCTGTGTAGTGTGCAGTGTGTGGTGATTGACAAGGAAAACTGGCTATGGTTGTGTGGAAGCTCATGGTTTTCCTGGAGCTGTACAGCTGAAGCTGGTGCAGGTAAAGGTCCTTTTGGGCGAGAAGGTCTGTTACCCAGAAAGTAGGCTACAGCAAAGTATGCTTCCTCCTGCTGGTTTCTGAACTTCTAGGGCTTTAATGTCAAGGCTCTCTTGTGGAGGCTCCTACCCAGAGGGCTGCTTGGAAGGATAAAGAACTTGAAGGGTAATGAACCACTGGGAGGTTTGACGCTGGTCTCCAGACTGTTCTGAGCAGCAATAGACATGGAATACTGGGATGTGCTTCAACTGAGATGTAAGTGCATGTATACGCGCACAGACGTGTATGTACACCAGTTGACTCTGAAAAGGATAATGGCTTGAGGCTGTGCAAACCCAAACAACCTTAGTCAAGTTCCAGTTCATCACTGATGGTATTAAATCGACCACTAGTTACAGCCACATGTCTAAGTCACCGACTTTGGATTCACAGCCTTGAGACAAATGGGATCTTGGGGTTTATTAACCTAACATGATTACCACAGGCTTCCCAACTGGAATTCTTGTGCTAGAAATCATACTTTTGCAAGCGAGGCTCATATAGGCAACTAATTTTAACTTCAAAATTCACGTCTTTAATGTTTGGAGGCAGGAAGGCAAGTTGAGATGTGGTTTCTCCTCATATCTAATGAGTGCTATTATAAGGAAATCTCCTAATTGATCAGATGTATCCAATGATTCTTTAAAAGGCTCTGGCTGTATTTAACAGGGTACCAGAGCTCACCACAAATGAGAAAAGGAAAAAATTTATGAAGTCTGAGGCTTTGTCACCATGGTGACATCAATTTGAGCTTGAAAGTTGCATTAGTTAGAGCTCACAGACTTTTCTGTCATTAGAGTCACGCCTTTTATCCTCTCAGTTACCCCCTCCTGCTCTTCCTACCCTATGAGGACTGCATTCAAAAACAAGATTTCCTTTCAGGGAAAAAATACACAGGATAAATTCCCTCCTTCCATTACTGCCTCCAGCAAGCTGCAACTGGTGTAGTCCATATCTAAATGGACCTTTTGTGTAAATACAAAGAGAAAGAAATAGTCTCTCTTCTCCTGTGCCAAGCTAACATTTGTGATCAGATATGTCCAAATGTGAGAGGTCTTTATCCATCCTTTAATAATCACAGAGTTGACCATATTCACCCCTCTAATGACTGCTGGATTAGGTGGAGTTCACAGCAGAGATGAATTTGAAGTAGTAAGTACATCAGTGGGTTTTTTTTGGGTTTGCTTTACATAGCATGCAAAGAAGCTTTTCAAAGGATTGTGGTACCACATAACCTTGACTTCAACTCTTGATTTAATGGCTACTTGGAAGATGACAAAGACCACACTCTTTGGGAGACTGCTGTAGGGTGAGAAGCCTCAAAACCACATGGCCAAATCTAAGCATGAGTGAAGTCTACACAGCCCACACAACAACAGTGGCAGCTGTCAGAAGTATGCCAGAGAAAGCCATGCTCCTGGCTGACGACTGAAGGGTAGAAAGGCTGAAGCACAACTTAAAGGAAACATGTTCCTTTGATGGATATCCAAAATTGGTGACTACTTCCTTTCAGGATGAGCATGCTGTGCCTAGGGACATGCTGATCAACTCTTGAAACAACACTGCAATCAGCATGGATTGATGGTGTGACAGGAATCGTGATCCGTAAGCAACGGCACTTAAAGCACTTGGTTTTGATGATTTTGGGCGTTTGTTTAACTTGTCAGGGGGAGAAGCCAACTTGTGGTTGATGGGTAGAGCCGTGACCAGATTTGTCCATTTGCTAATAGTTTTCTGGCCTCTGAGAAGCTTTCTCTTAAGCAGCAAAAATTCTTTCCTAGCACCTGATGTTAGAAGGAATTTTCTCCCCTGCGCTTACCAGCATTACACATCATCCCTCCCTGCCTCATACTGCGCTCACAATCAAGCTCACTCCCAGTAGCATGTATTTTATTAAATTTGGCTGTGAGAATCTCACCCACTATGAAGGGAAAAGCAAGAGTGAGGGTTAGGGGGGAAAGGTGAAGGTTAAGTTCAGACATTTATGAGTTTATGGGGCAGTTTGTCCTCAAATCAAAGCCAGGCATTCATGTTGAGCTACATAAACAAGAATACACACTCATGTGTAACGCTTCAGAAGCAAAAGCCCATAAGAATGTTTGCCACAAAATATGTGCTCTCTTCTCCCTTCCCCTCCTCTCTTCCCCAAGAAAAGAGGCTGCTCAGAGCATGTTGTGATCCTGGACAACGCGATACCTCTAAAAACAAAATAACCCCTGACAATAGACACACTTGTGCTTAGGAGGCTGCTGTGTGCTGCAGCCACTGATGTCAGCACCGCCTGCAAACTGGGCGTGTAGCATCCTGGAGCAAAGGTGTGTGCTCAGTCCTGGATTTAGTAGGAAACATCCTGGTCCTTCTTGAGGTGCTCAGTGATGTTTTTGCTTGGTATTACACTCTGTAAGACTTTTAACTCAAGATAAAGTTTTTGGAAGGAATAAGAAAACTGGTGAGAGCATCTTTTTAAAAGCAAAGTAACCTCAGATCCTCGGCTACCTTTTATTTACCAAACAGAAGAAGTTTCCCTGTGTGATGCATTTCTTAAATTATAGGTTTCCCATTTCATGGCACCCTAATAAAGTCTAGATGAATGATGAGAGTCTGCTGGGAGAATGAGTAAACATCTCCTACTGTCTGGAATGTAAGACGACTACTGTCTTATCCTTTGTTACAGGTTGTTAAGATAAAATTACCCTATATATCAACAGCACTGTCAATGAAATTAGAAAGGGCATTCTACCTCCAAGCTGCCTGGAGGGTTTGGGGAAGGAGGAGGGAAGGCAGTTGCTTCGCTGTTTGTTTTGGTTTTCCATTTGCTGTGAAAGACAGAAAAGGGTTTTGATTTGGGTTTTTTTTTTTTTGGTTTTGTTTTGGTTTTTAATGCAAATGCAAAAGAGGAGAAAAGCCAAGGAGGATGTGCAAGGCAGGCTCTGGTTATTTCACCGGCTGTGCAAGCAGGAGAGGAAACTGTGGCTTGGTGAAAATCCTGGGACAGCCTGAACTGCAGCAGCACCAAAGTTGGAGTGCAGAGAGACCCCATAGCTGTAGATCTTACCTCGATGTAGGGCAGAGGCTGTGAGTCCCTGATCTAAGGGTACTTTACCTCTCCTGGGCTTTTGTCCCCCAGCAAGATGTGCTCTGAGCAGTGCCTGCCTGGCTGCAGTGCTCTTAAGGGTACATTCCTACAAGGATGATAGTTGCCAGCAAGCATGGAGAACCGCAGGGTGTTTCACCAACAGTACCCCTCATTCAGTGCTTGAAAAGCCCTGCTATTGAATGTGAATAAATGTAGCCAGTGGGTTAAAAGGTGAGAGGTCTTGGGAAGACAGAGGCATATGTGCGTGACGTATTCCCCAGAGCCTCATTCACATCGGAAGAGAAGCTGGCAAGGAACGCTTTCCAGACAAGTGTCTTCTTTTCAATTATTTTCAATTCCCTTCAAATATCAAAAGCTCCTGGGGTAATGTGTGCAGGCTCTGCTTGCTCTAATGACTATTAGCTTGTGCAGTAGGTCCTGCTGGTGGTGAGCCGAGGACACACAGCACTGTCCTTCCCATTGTCTGTTTTTGCCAGGCACAGTTTTAGGAGGACCCTCGTGCACATGCCTGTGATTCATATTCCTGGTGTATTTTTCATTAAACCTTGATGTTCTTGCAGTTTCACTGGTCTTTAAAGAGGAATTGCTGGAGAAGATCTGCTTCACCCAGAAAAAACTTTCTAGAAATGTGAGTCCTGTGAGCATGCACTTGATTGCCAGAATACTGGGAAGGAGTCTGTATTATCTGTCTGTATGCAGGACAAATCCAGTGTTGACCAGTTTTCCTTGTAATAGGGCTGTATTGCCATAGTAGCTACCTAGTTTAGATTTGATATATTGTCTACACTCTTGAATCCTTTAGCCAGGAGAGTGGGATCCAAAACTCAAATCCCATTGCCTCTATTCCACAGAAAAATTAATTCTCTGCACCAGACAGCTCCTCCAGGTGATCCCTATGCTCCAGAAGGTGATGGGCTCTGGTGGAGCTCAAGGGTTTCCAGTGGAGGCAAAGGGCTGTTATGCAAGTCAAAGATGGCCTCATCACTTACATGTCTTCTCTTGTATCCGTGTCAGATTCTGTTACAGTCTCACTCCTTTGCCTTTTCTTCCTGTTCTTGCCAAGCACTTTGTTTTGCTTCTTTTTCAAGTTATTTTTTCATTTTTGAAACTCAGACACTTCACACTTAGAGTATTTTTGTTTTGAAATGAGGAAAAAGTGTAACTGAAAACAATACTGGAGAAAAGTTGGAAATAAAAAGCTGGACTTGGGTGTGAAATGCTCTTGGATTCACAAAGCATTCCTCAGTGTCTACCATCTCATCTCATAGGGTGTCAGAAACTTTGCATGTCACTCTCTCATGCATTCATGTGTGTGTCCATACATACACATTTTTTCCTGACAAGCTGCAGGGGCTTTGCTACAGATTTTCCAACCCTAAGTATGTCAAGAAGAAAATATCTTAATGCTCTATTCACAAAATACTTTTTGGCCTGTTTCCATTTGAATGTTATGATTTTTGTATAGCCAGTTCATAGGGGAGTTCATGAAACCTCTTTTTGCCTGAATTTCTGAATGCCTGCCCACTGCATGGGCTTAAAATGAAATTACATTGGAAAAGGGACTTTAGTGGAATGCATACATTCTGCACATAGCCTTTAAATAATTCAGATATTTTCAAAGGAGGAAGTTTTTCCTATGGGCTGAAGGACACTTTTACACCACCTACTAATTTCTTCAGCTCCAAAACAGCACTAAGAAAATAGTTGAGGTTTTTGCCAATTCAGTGATACCAACACTTGTATCTTCCTCTCAGGGAGATCCCCTGTTAAAGGACAACCTCGTACTTTAATTCTTGCTGCTTAGGTCCAGCAGCAAACCCTTCTCCTACCTCCATTCCCAGCCTGTAATAATGGGAACAAAACTGCTTTTTGCAGCGCTGCTGCCCAGCCCTGTGCCACGGTGCCAATAGCAGTGAGCACTAAACGGATGTTTGTCTTTATTAATCATACACACACAATCTGCAACCTGAACTGTGTACAGAAACGAGTGGAAAAAGTGCAACCTGACTGCAAAAGTATTATTTTATAAATAAGGTCCTTTAATAGTAGTTAATTGGACACACATTTTGCTGGATTCATGGAACATTAAAAACTATCATATCCGAACAGACTGAGTTCATGTTACATCTCCAAATTACCAATGACCATTTTGCCTTGCAACAGCAGACCTTGGGTTCAGAAATCTAGCTCGAGGGCCTTTTTTAAGTACGTGGCGCTTCTTTTTTTTTTTCCTAATAGAGATTGATTTAGTGTATGTTTAATGGTCCCATAAATCACTCAACATGCCCAACTCGCATACAAATTCTGCCAAAAAAAGAGTTTTCAAGGAAGCAGATGCCTTGTTCTTGGAACCAATCTGCCTTGCTCTCTGCATGTGCATGAACCCACCATTTCAAGATCCTCCTTATGAAAATGTTCTGCTCTCCCAGGTCTGAACATTGGTCATTTTCTCTGGGACTACTTTCTTACGATGCCAAGTTAAACTCAGGCAATTCCCCTGCTGCGCCTGTTCTGTTCTAGTGCCTTTTTGATCAGCAATAAATAAATTCATTGTGCATTTCAACAAGAAGAAAAAACAAAAGCCGGCGTCGCATTGTGCTTGCTCTTGTGAAGATCTATTGTGTGCAAAGTAGTGTGCTATCAAATGGAGTAGGTCATTTTTCATTACCCCACTGAGGATGCAGCTCAAAGCAGAGGGTTATAAAAACTCATTTCCTATGGTTAAGGGAAGAAAAAAAGAAGAGTTAACATTCAATAAACTCAAGGGCTATGACACAATGTGGCCCTCAGAACCTTCCGAGCAGAGCTGTTAATGGCTTCCTTTCCCAGGACGTGGGTTTGCCCTGCTCACTTATCGACTTTGATGCATTAGTAAAAGAAAATATCAACCCCTCATAACTCTCAGAAATGATACAATACATCACTTGAAAGTAAGCTAGGATCAACACATTGTTAACTGTTTGATCTCTCAAGTCAAAATTAATGATAGGTGTTTTGCACATAAAAAAAAATGAATGTTAAAAGCCTATTTAAGTTAACTAAAGACATCCATACAACATCAGGGTTGAATTGGAGGTGATTTCCTGCAATGCAGCTGTTATAAGTTTATCAGTCTGCGGGTGGCAGTAACCAGTAATCATAACCAGATTGCAGAAGGGTGGGATGGAACTTATCTTTAAATAGAAGATCCAACTAACTAACTAACTAAAGAAAGCTGGTTGAGAACTAAGTTCATGGTATTATGCACTAGAACACCCAAGGGTCCTGGAGGAAGCCAGTTTTCTGTATATTCTAAGGAACTGAAATGATTCTGAAGGTTTAACTGCTAGGCAGGGAGAAACCAGGGTTCATGATGATTAACAGCAGACCTCCTGCACTCTTGTACTTGCAACATTTACAAAGTAATGATAGCTAATAAGCAATGGCATTAAGAAATGACATCAACTTTCTCCGCTGAGATGTTGCCATAGGCTGTTGATGAACTTTCAGCTCATTCTCTTGTGACATGGAAAGGAAAGATCCGAAATGTAGCATATATTTCAAGCAGAAAAGAGATTGAAAAAATTCCAAGAAATCTCTCTGAAGAGCCAAAGAGAAGTGTTGTGCTGCAAGACAATGCCTCTGGACTATTACAGCCTGTTATTTTTAATGCATCTCGAATTGCTTCCGTCTGCAGCTAATCTGTCCACTGGAAACAGTCACTTTTGCAATGCCCTTTAATTTTTCTGATTTGCTTGTGGGAGGTATCTGTTGGTATTAATATGAATGCTTTCCGGATTGAATTAGAGAAAACAAGACAAGCTTTCAAAGTAGAATCAACTTTCTTTGAGAAATGTGCGCTCAGGAGCACAGATAAGGCAGTGGCAAGCCATGATTTAGATCTGCCCCACATCACTCTCTTGCAAATATGAAAAGGAGGGACAGAAGTCTCACTGGATCCTCAGCTATCCTCAGCACCAATCCACAATCTCTTTAGCCCTCTTTGTTCTTAATTTTGCCAAATACTCAGCCCTTTCTTGGCACTGCTTCAGGCACTCCAGCTCCATCCGTTAGAGCTGCGCTTGCAGCCAGCAGGGATACCCCAGCTTCCTAACTCACTGACCCATGCAGACCCACTGTTTTCTATGAATGAATGAATCCCTTAAACAATTAAGGAGTGAACCAAAATCTTCTTCCATCCCCAAAGTGAACCAAATACATGCTTTGTTTTTAAACTGACACAAGTTTAATATAGCCGCTGCATTCACCTTTCCCATCAGCAGATTCAGCTCCTGCTGTCTCTCCACTCTCCTTCTGCAAACAACCACTGGCTTCTGGGAGCTGTCTAATGCTTAAACCTGGTTTCTGGAAGCTGCAGGTTTGGGGAAATTCAACTTTGTATTTTTATGGAGAACAGACTGAAAAATGGCAATTATATTTTAACATATAATTCTGATCAAAAAGGGTATGTTTTTGAAAATACTTCACACAGCTTTCCTTCCAATTTTGATGAAAGTTTAAATCTAAAATAAGCTTTCCCTGTGTCTGACACCTGTGCGTTATTTATACAGCAATTTTTTTTCATAGACTTTTCTTGTTTCGGAGGTGCTTTTATTGATAAAACAGAAAATCTGAAATATATTTCAATTAAGGCACTCAGCCATTGCCATTTTTTTGTTTCTTGCATCTTACTCAACAAAACCTCTTAATTATTTCTCCACAGCCATGGGATCAGCTCACTCCCTTCTTCTCCCTAATGGGACTATAAAATCCTCAGCTGGCAGATCTGCCTGTATGCCAGGCTGAGAGATGTGACACATCACAAATATCTGGAGAGGGTAAATTTTCCATTTGACAAAATAGCAGACAGAAAGCAATTTCATTGCCCATGTGAGGGCAGGTGGAGCGTGGCCAAGCACTTCCCAGTTTTTGACTCACTATCTGTTTTCCCAGTTGTTACTGCTTTGGAAGTGGCCCATCCCATTTACTGGTGTGGGACAGCTGGACTGGGCAGGACCTGTGGCCACTGAGTGCTTGTCCTTGTGCCTGTCTGCTCACTGAGTGTGATTACTCATTGTCAAGCTCCTTGGCATAAATCATGCCCTTCTGCATGCAGTGCCATGGCTTTGCCTACTTTACAGCCCATCTCATCATATCCATTCATTTAACAATTCTGCCACATAGAAATTTTGCAGGCAGGGGAGCTGAGGCATTGATGGGTGACACCTTCAGCCTGGAGTTATGGAGTGGATGATGAGAGACATCAGGACTCCAGACCCAGCTCCTTCCGTATCATACTGTTATGTCTTGTTTGAAGTACAGAAATGAGTGCAACAGTTATCAAAGTTCAATGTAGGAACTTCTGTAGTAGGCTCTGAAATACTCAGATGTGTTAATCATTTGAAATACAGTCAGAGCTGTGTTAAGACATTGTGTGGTTTAATGCAACCCTTAGAGTCAAATTCACTGTTAAAACACAGCCTTGCTAGTGTGGGAAGTGCTGCCTACCAATTTAAACTGGAGGGAAATCTATATGCAGAAAACAGGGAAACTGGTAAACAAGCAGTTAAGCAGCTCAGCCCACTGTCACTCTATCCCCACTGCATCACAAAGTGCTGAATTCCTAAATGTGGAACCCAGATGCAAAAATAACAAAGACCACATTAAAGCGATGCTAATCGTACAAGCTATGGCTCTAGAGGAAGATGTGGAAGTGCTTGGGAGGCTGATACAGAACTGGGGGAAAGACAGCACAGCCTACAGTTGCTTTTTCAAAGACTGTATGAGGGGAAAAAGGGTATCTGTGCCTCTAGTAAGCCTCCTTGTGTGCAGTCTTGGGCATCTGAGAACATACATGCACATCCACACATGTGGGCAAGGCTCCCAACCCTTCTGCAGATGCAGGGCCCCCAACTTTGTAGACAGGTTTGGGAGAGGACTATCTTGGCAGCAATCCTTATTGCAGACCAGCCATGGGATGTGAAAAAATACACCTTTTTTACACTGGGCTTTCCAGGGTACTCATGGTCTCACTAGAAACACCCCAGCTGTCCAACTGGCCACAGGAAAGCAGCCCACAACCCCTGCTCAGAGGCATGCCTGGCCTGCCTTCACCTCCTTGCTGGTGATGGATAGGGCAAGCCTCACAGTGAGAGCCCCTGGGAAGGGGAAGGCAGGACAGAGGCAGGTTTCTCCCAGACCCCACAGTGGGGTCAGGCATGCAGGTAGCTTCTTGTGGCTGGCAAAGGAGTCTGTGAAAGGCTGTGTAACACCACAACACAATTAGCTGGTGAACACCAGTATGCACTTAGTAAATGGATGATTGCTTTGTGAGATGTTTAGTTGAATCCTGTAAGAAGGGTAGATATAGTCTCCTCTATACTTAAGCTATACCACCTGGGTAAGAGGAAATGATGCCTTGTGATTAAGAGAACCTGATGGGTAAGTTACCAACAAATGAAGTGAAAATCAGAAGCTTCTAGAGAGGACTGAACCAGTTACTGGGAAATTGAGCTGTGATCTTGGTGCTGGAGGCCTTGTTAGGTTTTATCCCGAGAAGGTGGAAAGTCTTATGGCCTCTAGTGTTTTGGTGACCTCAGGAAGGTGTGAGCTCTCCTTTTCCTGGAAGGACAAAGTGTTGGTGCTGTTTGCTGCAGCCTGCTTCTCCTGAGGAGATTTTGCAAGGGAGAAATGAAAAGGGGGACATCTGGTACTGGAAAGGTAAGCTTTATCTTTTATAGTTCTAAGTAAAGTTATAAATACAATTGTTTAGAATGACTGAATAATATAACAGTGTGGTTGATGTGAGGTCGAAGTGGCCAGAAGCAGGGTCTGGAGGAGCCCAGGCTGGGACAGAGCTGCATCCTTTGCAGGACACAGCAGATGAACGGCCTCCTCCACCTTTATCTGTTGGTCTCCAACAGATAAGCCACCCTGGTTTTGAGTATGGAAGTGGAGGCATTGGGATGTTGGGCTGATCACTGAGCAGAATGCAGTTTAAAATAGCATGTGAATCTTTTGAGAAGAGTTTCTGTGCAGTGGGTTTTGAGTTATGTTATTTTAGCTATTATTCAAGTGCTTGACTTGCTCTGGTTTCCTTTTCTTCATGGTTATGACCAGGTTTGGGACTGGTTATGTACGGAAGAAAGTTAGGGAGTTGTTTTGCTTGCTCTGGCTAGCAAAACCTATCTGCTGGCTGTGTGTTTTGTGCCTTGTTCTGATGCTACCCTCTGCTCGGCTCACTGCCATGGTTGAGTACATTACAAAGTATGGGGAAGGTTGGGGGAAGGTTAATGCAAGTTCTTCTCACCCTGCAGACAAATGATCCTGACCTTCTGAATTATTGTAACTTGAGCTTGTTCTCTAAAAAAGAGTGAGTGTTGCTTTATCCATGTAGGGAGGTAGAAGCATTACTTGGAATAAGAGATGCAGAAACAAGCATAGGAGGTGATGTTCTGCCTTTGAATGCTGATTTGTTCTGGCTCTTGAGACAAGACAGATCTCAGCCTGAAGTTCTGTCTGGAGTGATATTGCTGGTCTGTGCCTTAACCCTAGGTGGGATGTGGTGAGCTTTGTCCCAGAATGAGCTGATTCCAGGTTTCTGAGTAATGCTGGCTTATTGGAATATGCTTTCCTTTGATCTTGTAGACCGGAGTCCACAGCAGCTGCTCTGCAATAGATAAGGGCAGCCTCTCTCCAAGCTGATGGTGTTTGGACATTAGTCCTTGGGATGTTGAATGGTGGAGGGCCACAGCCCATGAGGGTGAGATGAATCCTGTTGGTGCACGCACCTGCAACTAGGGCAAGTGGCAGTGGGGAAGGAAGCTTCTGCTTGTCTATTAGGGCTGTAGTACATGGGGTGTGATGTAGATGTATGAATCTCTGTTTTGTCTCTCTGCTGTATATCCACAGCTGTTTCCTGTTATGGAGACGGGAGAAAAGTCATTCTTGCCCTTAGAACCTGGGATGTGTACACTGAATATGGAACTTGCGATAAAGATTTGGGAGATTTTATTTCTCCCCTTTTTAATGGAAATTACTTAAAACCAAACTCTTGGTGTTTTCAGTAAGATGTTCTTCTTTTTTTTTTTTTTTTCCCCAAATCACTAAAATGCTTCTTTCTGTATTACCTAAGTGTTGCTTTGGTCTTGTGAGAGAGAATGACCGCATTCACTCAAGATGGATGTTTTTGGCAATGTTATCTTTGTGGCTTCCTGCAGTAAACACAAAAAACCTGTTGTATGTATGTACACTCAGTAGAAAGATAGCTCTGTATTGTCTTCCAGGCTTTTGGAGGGGATGAAAAATACTCTGTATGGATGATCTCGAGGGCGGGTCACCATGAGACCAAGCATTGGTCCTTGATAGGAATCCACCACATTTCTGGGCAAGCCATCCAGTAGAGTGAAGGGCACTTACTTAATGCTTGAAGCAGGGTTGATGTGCCTTGTATTGCCCCTTGGCCTCTGCATATCACACCTTTCTTGGCACTTGGGGATATTGTGATCTGAGATTCCCTCCACAGTGATGCCAGCTGTCCCTGTGAGGAGCAGGGCTTGGAGGCTGCCAGAAGCGTGGGCGAGACTGTGGAAATAACCTTTGCCTGTAGTCAAAGGTAGTCAGGAGTGGTGGTGGACATGACTTCACCATGCCCGCTGCTTAGCATGAGTAACCAGTTCCATGCATTTCCATGCCAACCATTAATTTCCAGACGCAGTGACTTTCACGGTATTTTCCATTTCCAGATCTTGTTTGTACTGGCATGATTTAAAATACTTTGTAATTACAGTGGTTCCTATAGTCAAACTGCTAGAGCGATGCATGGTGCTTAGAAGTTTCTTCCTTAGCTAGCAATTTCAGTAATGACAGTAATTCAGTTAATCTATCTTTGTGGCCTTGTGGCTTTCGGAAGTATAGGGCTGGGGTTTTTTTCTCCTTTTGAGAGATGTAGCTCTAGCTCTATATATAGTGCAGTGGATATCTAGTATTCTGGATGTGTTAAAGTAAACTCTGCTGAGAAATTCCAGCCCCATCACCACAAACTTTCTGATGTTGCCCCTCATGTTAATGCAATCAAGTAAATGGAGGAAGTAAATGCAGAGGGCAGAAGTATGAGCTTGGCTGCTGCCGTGGGCACCAGCTGGTTGTATTGCCAGGCAGCTCTGGGGGTTTGGGTGCTTGCCAGCAGCACCTCATCCTTAAATTGATGAGTGACTGTGAATATATTGGAGTTTCCCCTGAGCCAAGGAGGCTGGATAGAGGTGAAAGAAGCCAGGATAGTGTGAGAAACACAGGGTGTTGGCACCGAGGTGTGCAGGATGGGCTGTCCCTAGAGGAGCACACGGGTGATGTTTGACCAAGCTCTGCATTGCTTGTGTCTGCTCCATGCAAATTGACAGTTGAGATGGGATAGGACAGCTTCCTCTCAAATATGAGGTGGCCTCAGTGAGTACAATTTCAGGCAGCAGTTGAGCTTCATTTTGGTCAACAACTCTTAGCACAATAAACAATTTCAGCAGCCAAATGTGACAACATCCTATTGAACAGGGATATCCTTCATTTTTGGGAAGACAGAAGAATCTCAATAGGCTGCCTTCATTTGCTGGTTGTCTACTTCCAACAGAGACACTCCTAAGTTACTTCTGAGAGAAACTGGTCAGACAGATCAGAGGCAGACATCTCCCTTGGTGTGCAATTATGTGTACTGCTTGCTTTGAAAAGAGGCCAAAGCAAATGTGAAGCAGCAATTAAGGTAGACACTAGCAATGAAGACCTAAAGTATAGGGCACAGCGTTTACCAGTTGTCACAGTACAGAAAAGGCATCTCCTTAATCTGACTGAAAAGGGAAGAGCTGTAGCTCACTATTTTTGTGCATTGTTGAGTAACTCCTATTTTCCCCAGAAGACTCCCATATGTAGAGGAGGAAGGGGGGGACAGATGTTGATTAAAACTCTTCTGTGAATGTGTGTAACCTCTGGCAAGTTGTTCATCCTTGAGCAGTAGGGAACAGAGGTGGAGAGGTTTGCCATTCCTCTGTCTAATTAACCCATATACTTTTAACTACAGGCTGACAAAACTGGGGGATCCTGTGCTTAGAAGAAGCCCTTAAGGTCACTGCTGTCACACTGATGGCAAATGAACCAAAACCACTTTTTTGAAGTCTTGAGCAGTAAATGCGATCTCTGATATTCCGTGACCACATTGGTGATTGCAGGAAAGAGCTGTTGAATACACAACAGGTTGTGTCCAGGATGTGTTTGTATCCATAGTGAACATGGGAAGTTGTGTGTTTCCTGTAAAGCAATGAAACCTGATTGAAATCTAGCTGAATTCAGAATCTTTACAATAAAGAGCTATTTGTATATTAACAGATTTTTGCAGTAACCTATGTATAAGGTTGTTTATCACTTTTCACAGATGTGAAAGCTAAATCAAATGAAATACTGTTCTCACCTAGCGTTAGATCCAGGGAGCCCTAACAGATGCAGGTGCAGGACAAGTGAGGGCCAGCACTGTACCAGCTACTAAGAAGGAGAAAAATGACTGCTACTGCTGAACCCAGGACAGAGGCCTAACAGAAGATATGTTGGATATGTTCCACCTTTCTCCATAGGTGTGTAACTTAAGGTTAGCTCTGTCAGCAGAAATACTCTATTTGACCCACAGAAATCTGTTGTCTGAGAAAAAAAGACAATGTGCTTATTCCTCTTTCCTTTCTCCCATTTCCCTCTGCTACTTTCTAGGCTTTGCTTGAAGTGGGTGGGGAGTTCAACTACCCAGTTCTTATAGCAGTAGTCAAGCTACCTTGGTTTTCTTAATTGCATGTATTAGAAACATGTGAAACCATATACATACATGGCTGCAAGTGTATCCAAAGCACATCAGTAGTAAGGACTTGTCAAAGCAGGCTAAGAGCTAGAAAAATTTGGGCAGTTCAGGAAGATGTCTTGAAATTAGTGCTGGAAAATGAACATCAGAATGGTTGGAGATAGCTCACTTGCAAGTGCTGGATGAATTATCTGTGCCTGTCTCCCTAGTATTTGCTCCTCTTCTCTGCAACCATTCAGTACTATAAGTGTGTCCCCATCAACCTGTCTTGGAGGTATCCTTCCTTGCTTGTGTCCGTATCATCTGAAATCCCTTCTCTTCTAGACAACTTTGCAAGACTCGTTCCCTAATAGCATGATCCTTGATGTCATCAGTTTTATTAAAGGCCTTAGAGGATTAGTAATTTGTGGTCAAGTTTACAGCTCTCCCCACTGATGAGGGAACTATATCCTGCTGCCATCAAGAAGCAGTGGGAACTGCAAAGCTCGTTAATGCTTACTTTGTCTATGAGAAATAGGAAGTATTACTTTCAGCCTCAGAGCACTACTTTGAAAACAATTGCCCTCATAATAAAGAGGAGCCATTCTACCACAAGATGCAGAGTGTTATGTTCATGTCTTTGTCTAGTAAGTACTCTTGCTGTAGGAACATCAGCATCTCGGGTCTCCTCTTGAAAGCCTGTAGCTTACGCAGTTCTTTGGTTTTTTTGCTAAAGAAATTTAATTTGGCCATATGTATCTGCAGAAGGCTCCTGTTTCTTACTTGTGGTATGGTAAAGGGCTGCAGAATATCTGTGCCAAGCTCTTAGAAGCTGAATATTTATCCTGTGCTTGATTGATCAGCCAGGGACTGACCTAGATGATGACAGTCCTCATGATTTGTTCTAGCTCTCTGCTTCCTGCACATCTTTCAAGAGGTAGATGAATATGGTCTTCTAAACTCTTTTCACAAAGGGAAAGAGGAACACCTCTGAGGAGGCATCAGCATATGCATGACACATGGTCTGGAAATGAAGCAAAAGCAACTCCAGTATCCTGCAGTGTTGGCAGAGATGTGTTTTCATTTTCTGAGAGGTGCTGCAACAGAAAACCAGATCTGCTTCCTCAAACTGTCACTCCCATCTGGGGAACATATTTGACCTGCTAGCTTAATTTGCTATCAGTCTCCCACAGCTCCCAGGAAGGAGCCTCCATCTCTTAACTTAAGGCTGTTACCTTTCCCAAATAACAGGTTTCCAAAGGCTTGTTCTTGAGCCAGATGAGACACATGAAATAAATGAATGCAAAATACAATCTTCCTTTTAAAATAATACCAATAAAATTGCTTTGAAGATAGAGTGCTTTGCAAGTGCTAATTAATAGGATTGTCGTTGCAACTTCACATTGCCACTGCAGAGGAATCAGGCTGCAAAGCACAGTCACGGAAGACATGCATCTCTCCTGGGTTGCGATGTTTTTCCTTTGTTGAGCATCTTGTTCTCAGCTGCTGGCGGAAGCAGGAAATCTCTCAAAGCTGGGAAGAGCTGATAAAGTTTGTGCCTTGAGCTGGTTATGCTTTTCACCTACTTCTGTGATACTGGAAGCTATCGCTTCTGAGCAGAAGTCACTCCAGCAGTTCTTGGAGGGAGCTGGCTGCCATTGCTGACTGAAGACTGAAATAGTTGCACAATCATGTCTGAATGAATGAGGTGGGTGGAGGTTGGGGTGGGGGATACTTCACCCTGGAGCTTAGACTGCATTCCCCAAGCACACCAACCTCAGGAAGTCCTTTACTACCTTGTCTCATCCTTTTTCTGTGGATGAAACTGCAAGACTTTGGGACCCAATGTACTGTAGCTATCGAGTGTGGTCTAAAGATCAGACCGGCTAGTATGGACTAGGAAGAGCCTTGTTTATTCCTGGAAACCGAAAAATACCAACTTTTAAAAAATATCTGGAAATAAACAGTTACATGATCCACTGAAATTCATAACAAAGGACAAATTGAATCCTTCATGCTGTGTAACGCCCATAAATAAAGGCTTTATGGCTGTGAATTTGTAGGCAGTGTTTCAGCAAAATCAGATTTATTCCCTCTCCACCTCCTGCAATAAAATCCTCTGGAAATGGGGGTTCCAAGGGCTGTTCTGACACAATGTTAACTGCAGCATCTTAAACCAGACTCCCTGCCAGTATTTATAGTTCTGTGCGCGGTATGTGTGTATATAACTGCACCAGCTTTTACAGTTGATTTCTCAGTAGTCATGTGAAACCAAAACAACTGATGGGCTGAACGTGGAATCAGTTGTGCATTTCTCTAATTTAAACAAGGAAAAAAATGTCTGCTTTGCTGTTACAAAAAAGATCTCTTGATTAAAACTGTTCTAGGACGGTGGTGGCCCAACCTTTGAGTGTCATGTTCCTTCTCTCCAGAAACACTGGCTGGATTGGCAGGGGAACCCTGCAAGATGGATTTCAGCACCTGGTTGTACTGTTGCAAAGTGAGCAGCTGCACACTTTCTTCTCACAGATGCCTGGCCCTACCCTTACTTGCTGTCCACTGCAAAGTTTAGCTTTCAAGTTTTATATGCATCTTTGCAGTAATTAACCAAGTCCTGAAGCTGCAGTCCAGTGAGGTCCTTCCCCATTAAGCAAGGACAACTCAGGTTAGTGGATTTAAGTCAGATTTTGGCTTCAGGAGCCAAACGCAGGCCAGCAGTGGCAGTAGATCACTGAAAAATTAATAAGCAAATTGGAAGCATAACTTTTAATATGTCAGGTTTGGACTAGCTTAGTGTTGGTTTGTGCTTCATTCTTGTATGCTTGCTATATAGTCAAAGACGCTAAAATGAGGAATTTGTTCTCATTAAGCAATTGTCCAATTATCTTTAAAGAGGCTGACTGGTACTTGTGCTCTGGGCAGACAGATGTAGAGCCATCGACCTCTCTGCTCTTGTCTACAGCTTGTCATGAACGCTGAACAAAATGGCTTAAATTGTTGGGACCTGAGAAATGATATCCTTGAGCTCTGACCCCTCATAACTGAATCCAGACACTGAATGTCTCTGCTTCCACATATTTTATATGAAGCACCTGACACAGCAGCAACAAATAACAGAGGAATAAATCCAGCAGCCTGCAACAGTTTGCCTTCATTAGCAAGCCAAAGGTCGCCTTGCTGGTGTCACCATTAATGTCTGACCACTACCAGGGCCGTCGCCTGCTCTAAACCTGACTGGAAAGATCATGCAATGGAAGGAACGGTGGGGAGCCAGGCTGTGGGGTTTTGGGGGTTTAGTGCCTCACAGACACAGCTTCATTTCAAGCCTGCTTTGGAAATCTAGCACAAATGTGAAGTCCTGGTGCTGACACACTGAAGCACAACAGTTCTGCTGAGGTCTTGGCATCTCCCCCCACTTTTTCTTAAGGGCTGCTTAAAATAAGACCATTAGCCCAAAGTTATCAGCAGCACAGAGCTGCTAACTTAGGAGTCATTTCAGCTTCCCATTCAGAAAGAGAGCATGGTTTTAATTACAGGCAAGCCCATGGATATTGTAGTGAATGCAGCCACTTGCCCCATCCCAGCTCCAGACACAAACGCTCCAGTCCCCAGATTACTGCTGACTGGCCTGGGTTGGGTTTTACTGCAGACAAGCAAGCTCATTTTTGAGGGTAATTCAAGCAGCCCCATGTAGAGCTTTATCCTGCAAATGGTTAAATGCTTAACCGTGCCTGCAAATATTAGTCAAGTGAAAAGCTACCTTTCGAAGGGCTCACGGGACTGAGAATGAAGCCCCCTTTTTCTCCCTTGATTCTCCCAGTACTTTTCCCAGATGGAGAAAGAAGAATGCGAAGTTGATGAATCTGGCTCTGACTTGGTCTGTTTCCCTTTTAAATATAAAACCGAACTCAAGCTGTCTAAAGATTGTGCTGTCTTCATTTATGGAATTAATTCAAACATCAGGATTCTATTAATTGGAAAAAACAGCAGATCTGTCCCAAAGTGGCAAACCTCACAATATCAAAATAACTCTCAAAACATTAAAGGGCTGCTCCTTCTGCTTGACCCCAGGCAAACCAGTATGCAGGCTAGGAAACAAATCAGTGTATTAAACGTGTGTTATCCAAAACTTCTGATCTTAGTTTCTGGTTTAGGAATACAAATTCTATTATGTTAAGCAGAAAAAGGGAATAGATGTTTCATTTAAAACAGAGTAACTCAAAGTGGCCATTTGTGTAGCTTTTGTACTTTGGTAATAAATGACTGTAGCATAAAGTGCTCCTAGTTTTTGCCTCAAGGTCTTGTCAATCATTACCTGATAAATAAAAACTTCAAACAGGCTCCTTTTAGCTTAATTGGGCAGGGTTTCTCTCCAAAGGAACAGCTGAATACTGAGAATAATGTGTTTGTGGCAGCAGTGGAAGTCAGCAAGAAAGGTATTTGGATGGAAATGTACAGAGGATGCAAATTCAGACCACAAAAGATGAGTCTTTTTGGTTTGACTTACCCAGAGTGTCTGTTCCCATTGCCTGCAGAGCTGACGGGATTGAATAGAGCAGCAGATGAAATCCCAGCGTCCTTGGCAATGCCACTGAGCTGTGCTTGTGTGAGCTCCACTCTCCCTCTCTGGTTTTAGGCTTTACAGCTGACGCTTCTATAAAAATTGGGAATCTTAAAATTACACTAAGGCTTACTTAAATAATTATCTTTGGAGGCAGTTTCCTGCATAGGGACAAAAGGGTTGTCAGTACTGGAACAGTTCTAAAATGGCTCAATTAAGCAAGCATAACATCCTCAAAGTTTGGCCTGAAAGGAAGTTAAAATAACTGATCTATAAAGTGTTTCAAATGCACTTTAAAATGTCATTACTGAGATAAATCTAACCGTTCTGAAGCTGGTTCACTAGTTTTATGGCCCTGCCAGTTTATGGCAGCATACGTATTCATGTCAAGAATTCCTCTTCCAGAACAGTAGATGAGGAGACAAAGCCACAGTAGCAGTGCGGACTGAGGGGAGGCAGCAATCAGCTCGGGAACGAAGTTTTGGCTCCCAGGCTGGGAAAGCTGCTCCAAAGTGTATCCAGCAAGTTGTGTGTGTTTGTGGCGGGGCTGGAAACCAACTGGTATTTCATGCTATAAGGCTAGATGTGTTGAAGTTAGCGGTGAAGTTTCTGTTGGCTGCAAGACTGCAGCTGTAAAGCTGGGTGATTGCTTTTAAATGTGATTTTCCTGCCCTAGCTGGAACCACCTCAGACTTACACTGGGTCTAAATGCAGAGAACTGGGACCATACTGAGAAATACCAGAGGATCCTCCTTGTAGAATTAGTTTAGGCATACAAAAGCTGAGTAGGCATCAGTTTAGGTCAGTAAGAGTCTTTCCACCAATGCTTTGCTGAACTTCAGTTCAGTGCATGAAGCAAATTTACTTATGAATTTGTAATTGCTTGTGAAAGATGGTAGTTTAAGTCCAAAATGCTGATGATTTAAGCCTCTGGATCAGCAAACACGTCTACATAAAGTGGCGTAACTCTGCTCACAGTTCAAAGTAAACAAGAACCCCAAAATTGCTGCTATGCCCTGAAGACAGAATATTTAGTTAATATGGGGATTTAGACCATTATTTTTTTTCAGCTGCCTCCATAGCAATGCAGTGTGGTATCCACAGTAGGAAACCTCATGCCAGCAGCATCTCTGAAATATGCTAAAACAATCTAAATCAGAAAATGTCAGCTTCTTGGCTGATGTTACTTTGGAGTTTCTTTCTTCCTTTCTTGTGCCTCTATAATTTTATTGGGATGACTAAATCTCTGAACTATGTTAGCAGTAAACAGAACTAATTTACCCCCTGCTTCTTTGAAACAGCTGCTGACAGCTGCACTATAATTCAATCGTGGATCTTTGCAGTGCAGACTGCAAAACATATTCATATATTTTTGTATTCTTCCCCTTCTGTTGCATTTGGACTGAAGGCGTCGTACCAAATAGCCACATGTGCCCATACATTGAGATTGATCTACACAAAAACAGAGGCTCAAGATTAAATATTGTCCAGCCAAGAAGCATTTTTAAATATAGGAATAACCACACAGATACACAATGTTGTTGGGATATCTTTTGTAAAGTTGCAATGATTTATTTTACTAGTTTGTACAAAAGGCTTCTGACAACTGCTCTATGAGAAGAACCAGAAACGTGTATGCATTTTTGCCAACTGTTAATAAATATAGTCTTAAATAAGGAAACAAATGTGTTTAGGAACCGAGACTCATTTTTCCTGGATGTGATTGAAAAGGAATTCGGAGATGGAAATAAATAATTCTTCTTCCGCTTGTGACAGCTATTTACACAAAAATGTACAAACAGTGAAGCCGATGTTGAACCTAGCAACAGGAGTCCTGTTATTATGTTTAAAAACAAAAACCAGAACAGAAACAATCCCCACATAATATTTAATAGATGAATCCTATACAGCAAGATACCGTGGTCCAAGTTAAAAATGCAATACACCAATGCAGTGACCACCAACACTGAAACACCCGCAAGAAAAACTAATCCTTGACTACTAAATATTGGAAGTTTAGGCATGATTAGCTTTTAACTCTCTACACAGCATCTTAACTTCCTTTAGAAGGTTTACAGAGGCACTGGTGTATGTACGTATACAATGTCAAAAAACATTTCCAATCTATGTGATTTCAGTACCTCACTCTAAATAAGAGTTGCACCAAGACAGTTTTGGCCATTTATTGCAGATGGTTTTGCCTGCACTCTCCAGGAAGAGATGGTCTTCTGGCTCCTTCAGCTGTTGTCCTGCCATTTGGCTGTCTGTAAATATTGCTCAAAGTCCCACATTGGGGCAGTTGGGAAGTTTGCTGGAATCATGCTTGCAGAGTGTGCATCCCCAAGTCAGACTGGTCCTACAGATGTCTGAGTGGCCTGGGTTGGAAGCCAGGTATATCTGGCAATGTGGCAACTGCTCACCAAGGCCCTCGTCCAAACCCTACCGATGTCTTGGAGAGAATTCCACTTTCTCATGAGCCTAGGCCTGCTACTGAGAAAACTGCTTGGAAAACACCGACTTAAATGAGATTAGACCATCAGAAGCAAGTTTCCAAATTATTTCATAGATAGTAATTTTTTTCCCTTCCTTTGCTTATTCTTTTTAAAGTGAGGCATCTGGTCTGGATTTGATCTGTGACTTAAAGGAAGAAGAGCAATGAGTGATTTCCAGAATTGAGTGGTTGCATTCATTTATCTTCTCTAACTCTCCTCTAAGGCAAGACATGGAGCCAAGTTCCTGCTGCGGCTGCACTGCCCTGTCCACTCACTGAACAGAGAGAACCATCTCCAGGCATTTATTGTGTTCTGGACCCATTTCTTGGAGGTTTAGGTTTCTGAAGCTTGGAGATTTAGAACTGGTGTTTTATTGGTCAGAATTTTCATCTCTCTGTGACATTTATCCCAATCCTACTTTTGTGATTGCAGCACATGCCAAGTGGTGAATTTGTCTGTGATTGGTTACTGCTACTTTGCACTCTTCTTCACAACGACTTTAACTGAGTTTTAATTACCTAAGCGTGATGTTTGTGTAACCTGTGACTTTAAAAGGAGGAAAAAGAAAAGCCTTGAGGGGATGTTTTCATGTTCCTTATTCCAGCTTGGTGCGGCTCTTGAAAGGAACTTAGTTGGGCTTTTTTGAGGTGAAGCCAATAACAGAGCGGGGGGTTTATCGTAACCACTGACCCTGTAAGCCAGGTTTCCTAGCTGGTTCCTAGCTGAGCCTGTGTGCTGCTGGGTCTATGGCCCAGCTCACGGCACCTTCTGCACTTGAGCCTCCGTGCTTTTGAAAAAGCATCAGGATTTGTTCTGTCAGTGAAGTCAATTTCAGTTACAAACAGGAGCAGGATCTTTATCTGGCTCACACAACTCCTTAAGGATACCCCAGCAAAATGTTAGGTTTAATCCCTGTTTCTTAACATTCTGCTGCTCTCCTGTTTCAAGTTCATAGCAAATCCAAATTCTTTCTGGTTGCTAGAGGAAATTTCCTTCCCTGTTGACAAAAACAAAAGCATACGCAGAAAGTCTTGCTCTTTGGAATTATTCTGTTCAGTTCTTTTGATTGCCAATTAGAAAATTCTCTTTTTTTCTTAGCTTGATCTGGCTTTGAATTTGCACCAATCCAGATACAGCTTTTGCTGCTGTAGTTTAAAATTGGCAGTTGCATGTAATTAATCTTTGTTTTTGCTTATGAAATTGAAGCAAACAGAGGGATGGAAGTAATAACTCTCTAACAAAATACCTGTTCACTCCAGGTATATTTTGTTCACTTATTTTATTGCAAACTGTGTTACAGGAACTACACACGCTTATTAGTCACAGCACATTCTCACCTGGGATAGATTTTTGTGTTTTAACTTACAATCAACACTGGTGAGTTTGCAATCTTCAGTAAGACTCATTTGCAGAAGTATGTCTTGCAGGAGCCAATTTTGTAGGCAGATTTGGTTTAAAATGGTTTCTCTGGCTTGTTTCAGTTTACAAGCTCATTGTCTGTAATAAACTCAAACAAAATGTGTTCAAATGCCACTTAAGATCCAGAAACCGTTCCATTGTTTGAACTTTCAGAAGCCTGGTCCTAAAAACTGTTTGGGATTTTTATAAACCCATTGCTGGAGTGCTAACCTTTTCCCCTCCCCCACACAGCCATACAAAGCCACTCTTTACAAATAACTTTTTTCTCTCTTTTTTTCCCCTGTTTTTCTTTTTCTTTCCTACAAATCTAATGACAGCCACAGGCTCGCACCACCATGTTCCGGTATTTTTTTAAGATAACATTGGAGCTGTCATCAAAATAGAGCACGGAGATGGCATTGAGTTGTGTAGGAGCACAGCAGGGTTTCGGCACAGTCTCTGGGTTTATAAAGTGAACCTGCAGAGAGAAAGTAGAGGCACATTAAGATTTACTTTTCCCCTCTCTCCCCTTATCATTCTCTTTCCCTGGCATCCTTGCACTCAGACATGTTTTGAACACTTGGCTTTGTGTACAAACATCAAGATGTCCCCTGTGTGTCGGGAGGCTGATGCATGCTCCCAAGTCAGATCTAGTTGGAAATCTTTCAGTGGGGCAGGTTTTCATTAGGGAATTCCCATTTGTCAGGGCTCTGCAGAGCTGAACCAGTTCCGATAAACTCCGAGGTTATGTGGGTGAGGCTTTGTGACAAATCCATCAGCCCAAGGCAGGGGTCCCTGTGGCTGGGGACAAGGGCTCTGGGTCCCCTGTGCTCCCTGCTGTGGGGTCTTGGGGGGGGAATAAAACCATTTTACCAGGAGAAAAACATACAGATATTTCTTCTTTTGGGAAACCAGAAGCATCTACATTTCCTATTACTTTTTGCAGTGCTGTCCTTCGATAAGCACAGGACATGGGATGTAGATGAGAAGGTGCAGTGAGCCTCCTTGCGCCCTGCAGATGTGTGCTGGGGACCCAAGCTGGGCAGGGGAGAGTGCCTAAGCTGGTCAGCTGGGGAGCTGCATAGCCCCGGTACTTGGGACCAGCATGTATCTTGTGGTCCAAGCTGAGAGCTGTAGTGCGCTGGCTTTGGAGACACCGCTGGGGCTGGGTGACCCCCCTGAGCACAGGAGCTGTGTCATGAGAGCACTCCAGCTTGGGGCTCCCATCTGGACATCCTTGCACAATTTCATAAAACAAATACACCCACAGAGCAGCTGGGCTGTGTAATTTTTGGGATTCATTGACCCCTTCTTCAGTCTGCCCCCAAATCCAGTTTTGGCAGCAGCATTCAGTGGATCCTTACACAGTTTTTCCAAGAGATGCTCACAGTAGGTCTTCCTCTTCCTCTGCAGTGGGACTATACCATTAGGATGTCTATCACAGGGCCCTTTTAAACTAGAGAGAGCATGTCAATGCTTGCAGCAAAGACAGGGTAATTCCTAGCCAACTATTAATTCAGGCCACTTGGCTAGACTTGTTGAGCCAAATGCTGCAGGCATCTTAGTGAGCTAATGCAGACCTTCCTTCTCTTGGTAGCTTAGAGATTTCTTTTGTGTATGAACTTATTTCTGAGTAGCACCTATCAGATATAACTCTGCACTAGGAGCTACAGTGCACCTACCAGTGTCTGTACAATGGCATGATTTGTAGCATTCATGTATGAATTCAGCGGGAAAGCACATTCTCCTTCACAGTAATACGCAGCATAGCCCTCCGGAGCAATGATCCAGTCCTTGGTGAAAGTGAAGATGTTAGATTGTGAGGACAGAAACAGTGTGCAGTGAAACAAGAAGTAAAACAGCACATAAACCTGTCAGCTCATGCACCTACATACAATTACAGTGAATGGTAAAATAAAAACCTGGTACACTGGCTTTTCAAAAAAAGCAGGAGCTTTTCCTGGAGGGATGTATCCTGCTTTGCAAATGTGTCCATACAGTAGCTAAACTTCAGGATTTAGCTGTTGATCCATCCAGCAGTGCCCTGGCTGACCACATAGATCACTTCACTCATCACTGAAGTGCAGGTACAGGCTATTAGAAACTCAAATGTCTTTAACCAGGTCTAAAAGAACTGTTAGGTAAAACTGGGGGGCCCTATGTGCATTCAGTGCTGACAGAGGAAGGTCAGGGCCACAGTTTCTCAAAAGCATTGAAGTGTGTTGAGCTTCCAGCCAGTCTCACTCTAAATATTTGTATACCCTAACTTTGCAGAAGCACTTCTGAAGCATGCTAGAGGCAATGCACCATTTCTTCCCTCAGGGTTGAAGCTCACTACTGCAGCTTTAACTGAGTGTGAAGGCACCCAGCTCCCACCCCGTCATACACAGCCCTTACCTGCCACCCTAGGTCCCTGAAGCTGACGTAGAGCTCGTGTTTCTTGCAGGCTTGCCGCTGGTCGCTGCTGCTGTTCTCTGCTTGGGGAGAATGGGTGGCTGTGAGGCTGGGCTGCTCCAGCACCCACAGCCCTCAGCAGAGCCCTGCCAGGGAGTGAGGCCCCACTGCTCGGCCGATGCACGTGTGGCTTGCTTTTTTCTTTAACGTTTTTGGGTTTGCTCACAGAATAATGGCTGGGTTCAATGGCAGTGAACATGGGAATGTCTCTCTGACTTCTTGTGCAAAGGCTAAAATGGCCTGGAAAACAGCTTTTTTTTTTTTTTTTTATCTTTTTTTCCTTTCTGGGCTTCCTCTGACCTCATAGTGGCAAAAAGCAGCTCTCTGATTATTGCCAGCTATATAAACAGAGATCCTATGAAAGGAAAGGCACTCTTTACCGATTTCCTAAATTCCTGTCATTGAACTACCTGTGTTACTTGGTAACAGTTGCACCTTCGGGTCTACAAAAGCAACACAACACTAAGGTAACGTGGAGTCTGTTCTTGTGTCCAGGGCAGCTGGGTCCAGATTACAGACTTCTCTAAATGGGTGACAGTACTGAAACCGAAGACTAAAGCATGGGTCTGAGTTGTGGATCTGAACAACCATGACTCCTGTGTGGACATGCAGATGGAAATCTAAGTAGAAGCACTGGAAATGCTTCTTCCACTCTTCTTGTTGGAAGCTAACTCAGTGTGACATCCCAAGCTGGAAGCGGGACACCAGCCACAGGACTTTTTTAACTTACTTGTAGAAATCAGGAAGTCTTTTGTCCACTACTTATCCTTTAGAAATGGTATTGATAAAGAAAATGGGTGATAAAAATGCATGCCTAAACTTCAGACCATCTATGCTTGGGGAGGTGCAAGACCCGGGGCTTGGAAATGTAGGCGATGAAAAGCCAATTTAAGAAACTCTTGGATTTCAGGTGAGAGGTGCAGAAAAACAGACATCTGGGCAGGTCAGATAAGGGTTACCTATTACAGGGCTGCAGGAAAACACTGTTAGTTCTAGGACAGGAATGGCTTGACTAAATATAGGGAGGCTGCAACAGAACTGATGGGAGAGAGTTCTCCTGTAGCCTTGCAGGTAACCCCAAGCAACCCAAGGCAAAGGTGAGTCACATAAGATGATATTGTGCCCTATGCTGTCCTTTTCCTTCCACCTCTTGTAAGCTTTCCTTCCATTCAGTGAAGCACTTGGGAGAATAGGGCTGGAATTTGCTACTGCCCTCAGCAGCGCTAGCCCTGTGTTGTGGTTCCTGCTGGGAAGGTCACCAAGGGCCCATTATTCTGAGGTATCTCATAATTAAGCCACATTTCTGTTTCAAATGCCTGATGGAGTTTTCTTCCATATTAGGATTCCCCCCAGAATAGCTGTGGTTATCCTGAGCAACCAATGGGGCCTCCTCTTCATGTAAAAGTTTTGGGGCTACCAAACGTTTTGGAGGCTAAACTTAAAATCACAAACTCCGAAAATCCACAGCATTTTGATTCAGATCCACTGAAATGCCTTATTTTGACCACCTACTCATTGCTTTAGTGTAATTATCTTATGTTTCAGAATGAGAACCTAGTTCATGTGGAAGAAAAGGAGATTTTCTGGTTAGGTGCCTTTTTTAAAAATGACTGGATTAAGAAATCCCTCAGTTTAACATTGCTTCAAAGGAAGATTATTTTTCTAATTTTTTTTAAATAATCCCTAATCCAAGTAGTTTCAAACCTGCAGCTGAACACTAGTGGTAGACCAGAGAGACAACAAACAGATCAGTGTAACAGATATAACAACCCGTGTTGTACCTGCAATGTTTGACACCCGGAAAGCTTCCTGGTTCTTTGGTGGTTTTGATCGATTCTGGCTCCTCTGCTTCCCTCCTGTGGAACGAATACTTCGGAGATGGACCTCGGTGGCTTTGAAGAAGGCTACTGTGAATGGCTGCTTGTTTTGAGGACCATGCCTTCCTATAAGACCCGCCAGTTTGGGATTGATGCTTTGCCCTTAATAACAGAATGGAGCGATAAGAGAGCCTGCAGTAACTTCTCATTTGGAGCAGACACAGTAAGGGTAGTAAGGAGAAGAGCTGCTGTCTGGTTGATAAAGGTGATTCCCAGGCATGTACCTATCCACAAAGGGCCCGGACTTGATCGTCAAAAGTGCTTCTGACAAAAGCAGCTGAGCACAGCTAACTTCATTTTATATCTCTATGTAAAAGTTACATAAAATAGTCCTACATATAATTATTTTACCCTAAATCCACTTAGCATTAACTTTTCCTGCATTCTTTTGAGGGGTTTCTTTAAGTTCACCAACCTATAATTTGAAGTGATCCTATAAAAGGAGCCATAAACTCAGCCCATAGGAACACTAAATTCCCACTGGAAGGTTATTAACTTAAAATAAAAATGCCTCATATAAAATGCTGACAGAGTTCCAGATACACCGTAGCTGAGAGAAACAAATACTTCAGATGTTTAGAGACATTTTGCTTATTGCCGTGTCTCAGCACCGCTGTACCCCATAATTGTGTTGCAAAGCTATAGATTACTATTCATGCTTCAACCATCCTGGGCTTTTAAAGTAAGTTGATTTTTGGTAAGAGATGATTAAGTGGTTTATCTGCAGAATGAAATCAATTCTTTACAAAAACTGCAAGGAGGGGGGACAGCAGTGGGAAACTCAGTATTTCTCTCTGTTGCCTCCAAAGGATGCCTGAGTGCTGTTGTGAAATGCAAGGGTGATATCCAGAGTTATCCTGCTCCAAGCTACTGAGTACTGCTGCTAAGTCAAAGTTATGTTAATGGCTTTTGTGATCCTTTTGCTGAGGACAGAGCTGGGCCTTGTCAGCCATAAACCAAATATGTCAAAGGAAAGCCGGTTCTTTCTTAGAGAAGCCCTGAAAGGCAGCATGGCCAGGGAAAGCAGGCAAGGGGCTCTACAGACTCCTGATAAAAAAAAAAAAAATCCTTATTTTACTAGTTTCTCACTACTTTGTGAAAAGAAGTTGATACCCTGCACTATTTCTAGGTGATATTCTGTAACTGCTGGTTTTAAGATCACTAAAGTATTGCCGAGGCTTATTTATAAATTAGGGTCTTTACGAGATTGTTTCCATCTTTGCTCTTGTATGTGGTCAAAAGATTGGTGTGATCAACCCAGAAAAAGCAGGGCTGTGATCAAAGCTCAAAACAGTAAAGCAAGAAATGAACTGGCTTTGGCTGAAGTCCTTTCTGCAAGTGTGCTGCCCAGGCTGCAGCATATGGGATGTGTGGAGAGGACTGTCTCAAGAGGTGCTTTAATGGGAACTTGGCAGCAGGACAAGTGCCCGGCATGGCCAAGCCTTGCAAACTAGATAAAGCAAAACTAATCTCAGGATGGGGCACGAGTTAAACCTGGGCAAAAACAGCACATGTAAAAACCCATGTAGGTAAATTTATATGTGGACATGTATCAACTACTTCACCACCTGCTTAAGCTGCTTTCCGGAAGCTTGTCCAAACAGTTTTCATTTTAAACATTAGAGGTGGAGCCCACAAAGTGCTTAAGCAAGTAGCTGATGCTAAACACGTAAGTAGTTCCACTTGTGCTCAGGCTTTGGCAGATCGAAGACTTATTTCCTGAAAACAAGCTCGGCTGCAGGAGTTATTGCCCACCCAATGCTGCTCCTCAGGCTTTTCTTGCCCCTTCAAAGAAGCCTTTCTGCCTCCCAGATCTGTTTAAACTAGCTAGTACATCTATGGCTGTGTTTGTTCTAGTGTAACTCATTTTACCTTTACCATGCCTCTAGGGAGTAGGTCAGCAGTATGGAGTGAGGGGATCTGACTTCACACTGGCATGTTTAATGGATTTGCATTAGTGCAGCGATAAGAAGCAACTGACCAATTAAGTCCTTGTGTAACATCAACACATCATGTTCAGGACAGTATGGTGGCACTGCAATATTCTGTATGCAAAGTAGCATATTTCTTTTTAATAAAGATGGAAAAAATCCACTTTAGCTCTCCTATACATCACAAAAGCAAGGTTAAACACAAGGACACATATGTAGTCAATGATAAACTTCTCCCAAAAGAACTAAAGATGTACTCTTGACCCAGAGTGCACAGCTTTATCTGTTTTTATGAAGCTGCTTTTTTAATACTGTCAAATGTAAGATCTTAAGTAACAACGAAGTCAACCTCGGCAGGCAGGGGCTGGTCCTGGGTGCTGGGCTCAGAGCTCACTGAAGGAGACTGTCCTTTTGCTGGCTGCTGGAGCTGATTGCCATTTTCTAAGAGCAAAAAAAATACCCTTTGATTCCAGCCCAATTCTACTTGTTGATAGACTTAGCTGGCAAGATTATAAAGAAATACAACACTCAGTTAATTTATTTTGTATAATTTCATCTGGACAGTGCTGGCTATGTCAGAATTTTTCTTAAACACACTGTATTGTCTCTGTCATTACAGATCTCTGTGCAATGACAGACACAAAAGTTGGGGTGGTTTTTTTATCTACTTCACTTAAAGCTCTGGGGACTGCCCAAGTATCCAGCATTGCACCAAAATCCTGCTGTGTCTGCAGCATGTGATTTTCATATGCAGTCCAGGTGTAAAAGCAGCTCTCAAACACACAATTGGTTTAAATCCAAAGGGAAACTTGGGTAGCAAGGAAGGACATGTCCTTGCCGTTCAAAAATAGAAAGAAAATTTCAATGTATGATGGAGAAACGTGAGTGCAAAGCTGCGCCGTCAAGGGACTTGGTTACAGAAGACAAGCACACAATTGGGTCTTGTATCTATTTACCTTTAAACACTGCAATTGGCTTTTCTAACTTTAATGGCAGGCTGATTAAAGTGTTTTGTTAATTTGCTTTGAGAAAGCAGAAAGTTACTTTTCAAAGGGTTGAAATCACATCCAAGCTCAGCTAGATTTCTCAGGAGTGCAGTAAAAATAATCAGACTCCTAATTTTCATTGAGCCAAATAATAGATGAGGCTGAACATGAGTTTATGTCTTTGAAAGCTTTCTCTGTGATAGATCTGGCTGTCTGCTTTTAAGGGTCCACTTCTAATCACTCCCGGAGAGCAGCCAGAGTTACTGTAAGTGTATGCAAAGTTGCACCATTTCCTTGGGTGCAGGATCCTGAAAAGCCTCTATAGAAATCTGTAACAGATTCATAAATCAGCTGCCTTCCTCCTTAGTGCTGAAAAACAGGACTGACTTTTGCTGTAAGATCACTAGGTAAGGATGGGGGAGGACAGAATGATAAGGCTTTATCAGTAGAACAGTGTGAGTATGATACTGTAGTGTATCCATGGTGGTTGGAGATATTAAGCCTACTTCCAGCTATCACGTGGGCTCTGCGCTTGGGTCTTGATGGCTTCCCTCTATGTGAACCACAGCTGAGCAAATGTGCCATGATTATGGACACAGCTTCTGTGCTTCCAAGTACTTTATTTAGGAGGCAAGCTAGAAACTAAAAGTAAGGACAAGTGTTTGAAAACAGGCTAAGCTTGTCTTGGCTATTAACTTGTTTTACTGTTTTAAGAGTTAAGATTAACTTATAAATCAGGTTCAATTTGAATCTTTGAACAAAGATGGCAAAAGGCATCTGTCATTGGGGTGGGAACTAGTAACTTCCATGGTGAAGTTCCTGCTTTGTGTCTGTGTTTGGGTTTCTGAATTCACTGATCACTCAGAAAGGGCACGTTAAAACAAACCCGGTGTGCAGGTCTCACTTAAGAAAAATCACCCTTTCGTGTAAATGGACACTGTAGGGAGCCCATTAGAAAACTGCTTTGCACAGTCGTTATGCAAAATACCACATACTGGAAAAGTTCAGAGTGTTGCATTGATGAATATCTGTAGAATAAAAATACCTCCTTAGATAGCTACATCTGGAGTATACACAATACTTTTGAACTGTGTTTTGCTTAATCTCTCCTGTATGGCAGCCAGGCAGTTTCAGGTGGTCTCGGGTCCTGCGAAACCCCAGATGATCCAGGATAACTTGGTTTCCTTGTACAAGTCTCCAAGGGAGCATTTTAACTTTAAGACAAACATGACCTTTTAGTTAAGACCTGGTTAGCAGAATTCCCTGCCTAATTCTAAACACATCCTTTCTGGAGATGTTTCAGAGCCAGACTTTTCCACCCATTCCCACACCTCGCAGGTTTTTACCATAAGCACTCTGCAGACCCTGGAGTTGAGACCAGACGTGACTTTACTAGTCCTTTCTACCGCAAAGGAAATTAAAATGGTTCCTAGCTTTTTTCTGAATTTAAGAGGACATTTGTGCCAATTAACACCAGTCTTTTGCACCTTGGTTGTCTTTCTGCACATACCAAAGCTTATTCCTCTCTCCTCCAGTGGACTGCCCTACTTGCAAATTAACAGAGTATGTATACCTTGACATGGAGGTGTGCACGGCTAATACTGAAATGACTGCAGGCAGGTTACCAATCTGTTACAGCATTTGAGTACATCCTTCATCTGAAATTAGTTTACGCATTATTTTGTTATAATTACTTATCTCCATTTTAGACAAGTTCAGGAAACACATGTTCAATAAATTCTATTCAAAGGAAAGTGTACTGAATGTTTAAGGCTTTCCGTGGCTGGAAATCATGTACCTGAAACAAAGACTCACTGATTGATGTGTTGTCTGACACTCACCATCGATGCCTTCCACGGACAGCTGCAGGCCAAGGTTGTGCTGAGGATTCACCACCCAGTGATTACTGGTTGCAGTAATGTCAAACACCAGCCACCCTTCTTCTGCAGCCCAGATGGTCCGAGAATCAAGCAGGAACAAATCTGAATCCCTGAAAGGCAACAGTGTAATTTCCAGTTACCCTTGCTTTCCCCTGGAGATAGGCATCCCCATGCATGCTTTAAGCTGACAATAGGCAGAATCCACCAGAGCTGGGCTGGTACATTTTCCCATCTCATCACCTTCAGATGAAGCCCTTTTCTTCCCTTTGAAAAAGGGAGGATGGGTTTAAGCAGAGTTAAAGTGGTTTTGGGTTACTTTGCTGTTACAGTTAACCTTAGAGCTGCTGACGCAACTTCAGAACAAGCGCTTGCCAGGCACAGCTTTGCAAAATTATTGTTTGCATATGCAAACTTGGTAATTGGACAGACAATGCTGCTCATTATCCTTTCCACACATCATTTCCTGACTTTTATGCATAATTGTAGCATTGGTGCAAGCCAGCTGGAACACTAGAGTGCATATATTTACATATGTAATGGCTTTTTCAATGTGTTCATCTGAGGTTACAGATAATGGATTGAGGCAATAACCCTCTGCACAGTCATAGGTCTGCATTACTTTGGGTGGCAATTTTCTTTCAATTCATTGCTTAATTTTTCTGAAAGGCCACTGCCGAGTTATTCTGGTTGAAGAACTAATACCAGAAAATAAGAACGATCCAAAATAAGAGAGGATTTAATGCGTTCGAAAAGGGTGAAATCAGTCTGGATTTACCACACACTGCCTGGCACGTTTCTGTAAAATGAAAATCTGAGAAAACGCACATTCTGCAACGGAAGGAAACTTCCTTTATCAGAAATTAAGAAAGACCCAGAACTTGGATGAAAAACTTGGACACTGGTGCAGCTGCTGTACAAAAAATGACTTTACAGGAAGAACAAAGAAGCGCGGTGGAAGTGTCTAGACAAGTCCCGTAAGAGCTGCTTTTGTACTGACAGCACACAAACATGATAACTTATTTAAGTGTAATTATATCCTTTTGAATGAAGAACTCCCATCAGAAAACCCTTTAATCATGTCCTCAAAGCTTAAAGAAGGCCTTGTTAATTTTGTCGCTATTGATTTGTCAGTGTAAATAGATATATTTAACTTAATTTACACAATGCTTCTTGTTTGCACAAAATATCAAGTAATCAAAAATGAATGTGAGAAGTGCTGTCAGCATAGAGGCTTTTGTCTTGTAGCTTTTACTGATTCTCTGCCCTGCGAGATACCAAGAAATTAAAGGCTTTTGTCCCACACAGCTGACTCAAAACAGAAATGGAGTTTTATTGCAGTGTTTTTTACTATCTAGCTTCCCTTTCAACCTTAGCGGCCCAGAGCATGTAAGAGACGACGTCTTTCCTCTGTGAACTAATAGATGCCACTGCCTGTGGCTTTGCAATGGCTTACATGAAATTGAACTTCTGAAATCGGAAGCACATTGTGAGCACATCACCCAAGGTGTATTAAGAGGATTCTGCCGTCTCCTCACCAATGCACCATACCTTTGGATGCCACACAGCTGGATATGTAGATAGAGCAAATGCTGCTGAGGGTGCGGTTAATGTTGCCTGTGGTAGCCCAAGGGAAAGCACTGGCTTTCTGTCAGCTGTTTCACAAAGAGGAGGCAAGATCTGATGTTTGCAAGAGATGCTTTGCAGGTACAGGATTGTAATGATTGTGATTCCTCCCTTCACCCAGCATGTCCCTGCCATGGACAAAGGCATGGGAGGAAAGGGAGTTTTGCTTTCTTTTAAGCAGAGTTTGGGTTTGTTGAAGAAGCCCTACATCAGAATTGAATGTGCTGCAACTCTTTCTTGTGTATGGGGAGTACCTCAGTAGAGGTTTGGGCAGCTGAAGTGGGTGGCTCAGGAAGGGGCTGTGGTGCAGCAATGGAGAGGCTCAACCCATCTGCTGCCTGGAGCTCAGTCAGCTTTGCTGGGTGCACCTAGGACAGCTGAGGATGGTTGACCCCTCCCTCCACACATACATCAGCTAAAAGAACATAAGATGCTTGAAAGCTAAGCAAGGGACAAATTTCTTGGGGTTTCATCCCCACCCAGAAGTAATGGCCCTGCTCCCACAGTGCATGACACAGCCACGTGGACACCTCCCATCCTTCCCTGTTTACAGCACACTGAACAAAACGCATCCCAGAGGAGTCAGGGACAAGGGAGTAGTACGGATTGGCCCGTTCCACTGGCTGAGTCCAAGTTTCCAGAAGTAAAGCATTTTTATATTCGCATACTGCATCATTTAAGCATGGCCCCTGACTGGAACTCATGATTCACACAAGGTTTAGTTCATAGGGACTTGGCTCGCCTTGTTTTTCTCGCTTGTAGTTTGCAGGTTGAAGATAATAGCAATAATGATAACTTTTTTGGTTTTTTGGTTTTAGCTACTGCTGAAATGCAGCATTATTACTCAGAAAAACCAGCCTTTAAGCTTCCCATGCTGACATGATGCAATCAGGGTAACCAGACAACATGAGGCATCAACTACCAGGGTGAGTCAGTCTGGGAAATTGTATAATGCATTTGTTTTCCTGTAGTTACAGCAATGTGCAAACAATAGGCCTGGAGGGGAAGCTTGAAGTGAGAGAGATCAATGGGACCCACTAAAGGGAAATATCCTTCCCACACATATTTGGAACATTTGGACCCAAAAAGGTCATATGTCAGATGCTCTCCCGAGAAGTTCAAACCCTTCTGGATTAGTACTTCCCACTCTGGCCCACCAGCAGCGGCCAGGAATAGGAAGCAGAACCTGACGGGAGCTGCAAGCAAAGGCTCCTGAGATTGGGGCGCGTGTTCCAATGACAAGAAACCTCTTGTTCTTTTAAAAAGAACAAGCCCTCATTAAGTGGAACTCTCTCCTCTCCGAAGACTTATGGCAAATAATGTTAAATCACTGGCTAAGACATCATTGTTAAACAAGACAAAAATGGCAGAGAAATGTTACTCTGCTTAAACTTCAAATGTGCTCTGAGAGTTTCTGTCTAATAACTTGTCATATGGGATACTGCTAGCTAAGTCTAACTAATGTGGCTGGTTTGGGGTTTAGCTTTGAGGTAAAGATCTGAGCACAAAGGAAGGAGGTTTTTGAGGCACATTGCACTCTCTGGTCCCTTACCTAACAACTGTGTGTATGGTTAGAACGTTCTTGGAGTGACTCAGTAATGCCTCTTCAACCAGGAGGCAGAAAAGCCCTTTGGCTCCTTGGCCCTGTGTTCAATCCTTTCATTTGAGAACTTCAGAGCATGTGAGAAACTATACTGAACTGCTTACCAGACCAAGAGATAGCAAAATGCACATGATCCTCATTTTACAGAAAATTAAGATGGGACACGGAAATGTTGAGATTAGAGTTATATAAATTATGAAGTCTGGATCCAGACCACAAGCATGTTTTGTTGAGACCACATCAAAATGGCTCAGTGCTCAAAGTACTGACATCAGCAGCAGTGTCAATGCTTTTAGCAATACTAAAAGCTCAGGGCTTTCAACTCAGTTTTCTCTGACATCAGGCTATCAGTAGAGCCTAAGATGAGGACAGGAGGTTAGCACTTGTCTACCAGTAGCTCTGGTAGTGTCTGGCACTGGTTACCAGAAAGGAGAATCACCTCCACTAGAAAAAACTCCCAAAAACTTGTCTACAGGTCATGTAACTGCTGTGTGATCTGTGAATCTTCCTTAGAGAGCTTGTTGTTTTCTAGACTCAAAGGTGAGTAAAAAGCGCTGCAGTGAGGGTAGTTGTGGACTATGCATGTGTGTTTGGGGTTATGGAAGTAGAAGTGCTCGAGGCACTAAAAGAGTCATGGAGAGCTGATGGCATGAGTGGGGCAAGAAAAGGAACCACAGGTGACTAGTGGAAGAGAGAAAGACTGGAATGTGGGATGAGTGGAAAAATAAGGGGAAACCAAATGCAGAAAAGGCAAGTAAAAGTACTCTGAAAGGAAACAGTGAGGAAGAGAGTTACCATATTGCAATGTGATAATTCTTAAGTAAGAGAAAGGATGGACAACCATGAAGTGTGAGCTCTTTGCTTCTTACTAGGGTATTTTTTTTCAGCCTCTAGGGTATACTTTATTTTGAAGCCGTAAACACTAGAAAATGCATCTAAAAATAAGTGCAGCATCTCCCCTATCAGCTGACTTGACAAGCTGGGGCACAAGAAAGAACATGGAAGAGAGACTTGGTAGAAATATCAGTTGGCAATTCTTCAGTAGCAAGAGAGAACAGGAGATGAAACTCTGCATTTATAAACCTATGAGGTCTATGCTGCCCTAGAGTAGTCTTCTTACCAAACAGCCCCTACTTTTGAGTCTGTGTTCTTCACTCACTTCCCCATCCCCCTCATCAGTTCTGTTATTTCAAGCTGCTATTTGACAAGTGGTAGTAAACACTAATGAGCACGTCCAAGTGGGACAAAAATAAATGAGATGAAGGAGAGGCAGCAGCGGAGGTGACTGCAGCTTTCATTACACTGCAAGACAAGCTGACTTCTGTGATGTGCTAGCACTCCGGGTTGGAAGCAGACTTAGAGCCCTGGTTGTGTCCTGGAGCAGCCAGCCCAGGGCCACTGCCAGCAAGTCCTGCAAGTCCCCTGTAATCCCCAAATTCAGGACCTGTGCCAGCCCATAGGGCACACCAAGGCTGCCCAGCAGCTGCACTGCTCTAATCCCTACCTGCTAGATTGAGGAATTACAGATTTAACAACATTTCTAACAATAACCATACTGTGACACCTTGCAGCAGACTTTGAATGGCTTTACAGATATGGGTCAACCCTCCCACTTTGTTTTACAGTGGGAAAGCTTGAGGCATGAATATGTTAAATGTCTGACTGACTAGGCATATAAACCACAGCCAGTAAACCAGGAGCACAGTCCTATTCTCTTAACTGGTGTTCTCACCCTAGAGGGGCCATCTGGGCGCAAGATAGCAAGTTTACTGACAGGCATAGAATCATAGAATAGTTAGGGTTGGAAAGGACCTTGAGATCATCTAGTTCCGGGCAATTCACATACAGGTTTGAGCAGGTGGAGGGAGGAGAAGGCAGAAAGGGCATCCTGGGAGGGTGAGAAGATGCGGGGTGAGAAGACATCTGTTTGGATTAGAAACCCGCAGTGTCCCGATTCCAGCTCGCTTGGTGTCATTGCTCAAAGCCGGCTGCAGCTGTCCGTAGACAAGCTTAGGAAAATATTTTTCAGACTTTCCTACTCTGAGAGGGCCCCAGGATCTCCCTGGGCCTCTCCCTGGCACTATTGCAACACCCTCAGTACACAGACCTGCTGCAGCCCTCCTCCCACACCTTCCCTTCCACACATGCCCAGGATCCTGCTTATCCTTCTCTCTCTCCCCGCTGACAAAAGCCTCCTCATGCCCACAGGAGGAGCCACCAGCCAGGCACAGCCTGGAGTCTCCTCCAGGTGTAGGCATGGCCACAGCAGGAATAGAGTTTGCTGGAGGGACTGGTCTGAAAATTGGCTGCACTGGTGCCGAAACAGATCTCTGAGTTTTGGGGAATCTTGGGAGAAACTACATTTACTTTAAAATTTCACCAAACTCTTAATTCTGGTGTTCCCTTTCTTAGGTAGTGTTTGAGAAGGGCAAGATCTACGCTTCAATGACTGATTAAGAGTGGCAATGGGAGTTTGTTCCAGAGAAACACAACATGTTTCCTAAATATGAAGCCCCTTGTAAAAGCAGTGCTGAGAGAAATGAGGTTATATACATTTCTCTGACACTTTATATCCAGCTGTTTCTATTCAGCATTGAATTGCTGTTCATTAGGGCATCACTTAGCTGAGCAAGAGCCCACTGCGGTACGCAAAATGCCTCCTGCAGCTACTCAGCTGCCTGTGAAGAGTTGTGCCTTACTAAGTGAGTTCAAGATTTGTCAGAGGTTTTGCAGGCTGTAGTGGCTTTTAGGAATGGTCTGAAAGAGATAACTAGATGCAGCTCTGTTCTTAGAGAACTGAAGCTCCCTACTTGCTAAGAGCTGAGTACAGTCATCAACTGACTTGCAGAGAAGTCACCATAAAAATAAAAATCAAAGCTATTGTCAGCACCTTTCTAGATGGTGTCAGTACTTGCACATACTGTCATGGTGCTGGGCCGGAACATTAAAACAAACTATACTCTTCTTTGCAGCATCATCCCTGGAAAGATCACCCTGGTACTTAAAAAAAGACCCAAAACAAAAGAGTGGCACATCTGCTTCACGGGCTGGGTGGGCCTAAGCCTTTGTTACTAGAATTACATGTTTCAAGCCACAACATGGAAACAGATTCCAATCAATAGGAAAAGGGGGTCTGGAAAGGGCTCAGGTTTGATCTGGGTGCAGAAGTGGTGTAGTCTGAAGCACAAACTAAAGTGTTCCAGCTGCAAGTCAAACCCAGGAATGCATCATGCAAGATCTTATTTTTCTGTAGGGCTGGTAACATGAGCATTCAAATCATCCACTGCCTTTGAAGCCTGTGAAATCCATAATGGCCATAAAGTGAACATGTAGCAACTACGTTTCAATTACCAAAGGCTGGTCAAGTACCTGGCTTCATTCTCCCAGTAACAGAACTCCCATCAACTTCAAAGGAGTGGGATTTACTCCACAGTGCAAGTGCTGGGTCCAGTGAAACTGGAGATGTAACTCTGGGCCAAGGTATTTTAGCTTCTAAAGGTGCAGACAGATGGGCAGGATCGAGCTCTGTGTTGGGGGCAGCTATGCAATCTACATCTTTTCTGCAGCGTCTGGTTAATACATTGAGGATGATGCCCTGGCTGACAATAATCTACCCCAGAACCGCATGGGAACTTCTTGAAAACACACAAGTTCAATCCTTTGCAATAGGCGTTAGGTATCCAACCTGCTTGGCTGCTGTCAGAAATCCCACTGCATACCTGTACGCCTCTTCAGCACTTAAGTCTCCTTGAAATTCTTGCTATGGCCATTGCACACAACAATAGGGAGAGTCTGAGGGCAACAGGTATTTCTTTTGCAAAACAGTTCACAAACTATGATTGCACTGTAAAAGTATCATTTTTCTCAGGCTTATACCTACAAGCTTTATTTTCACATTCCCTACAGAGCTGCCTGGGATAAATGATCTTCATCACCTTGTAGCAAGCCGTGTGCCCTGTGATGTGCACTCCCTAGCACTGGAATCTCCTTGGAGAGAGAACTTTAGTTGGAATCTAGTTTGCTTTCCTGCAGCACCCAGGAGAGAGGAGACAGAGGCTTGTGCAGCATCCAGGTCCCTGATGGCAATCTTTAGTTCCCACTAGCAGGATTAGTGACTACGAACAGGGACTTGATGTCCTGCTGTTCCGCACCCTTCTCAAGCCACTCACTGGCTTTACAGAACTCTCTCCCAGCCTTTTGGGTGAGACCCATGAAGACCAAACAGAAGTTGAATATGAGTCACTGGACTTCGTTATGCACACGAAAACTTTGAGACATGCTATATTAGTCAAAACAGCAAATGTTTTCACAGAGTTTAAGCTATAAGGAACATTTTTGTTCATGAATGTACTTGTTTGCTTAAAGTTTAGATCTGATGCTTTGTGCCTAAGGAATGCCATACATGCCTTTTTATAAAGGAGATGTTGCCAGTTTGACAAGCTTGCCTTGCAATGAATTCATAGATTTGGAAAGGCCAGAAAGAGTATTTGATTATTTATTCTGATTCCTGATAAACACCTGTAATAACATTGTCAGTCTGACAGAGATATAATGTCTATCAGTCAAAGTCCAGAATGGCATCCCTTCTGCTGCAAAGGTCAGGGCAAGGTTGTTAGGTGTCTGTCCGCCCAAGACTGAGCAGGCAGATGGAGGAGAGCTTCCACTCTGTGTTTAAATGTCAGTACTACTGAGGGGCAGGACTTCAGGAATAATGTGCTATGGGTGCAGCTGTCTGCCTGGAAAAACCTATGCCTGGGTTTTTCACTGACAATAAATTGCAGACAAGAGCTGTTGCTGGTTAGATACCTGCCAACCTGTCTGAACTCGTAAAGCAAGTCGTTAATCGTTGAAACGCTCGTACTTATGGTTTATTTGAACTGAGGGCACACCATCACACCCTCCAAACTGGAGGCTCATCTGAGGTTTAACTGCAAATCAAGCCTTCAGCATATCAGATAGTCTCTTCACACTCTTCTCTAAAACCAGATCCAGTTAGCCTCAGCTTGAGCTTTCCAGCTGCATCCCGTGTTGGTTTCGTGTCCCCAGAAGCTGACCTGGTCTCTGCTGTGTGTTGATGCATTACAAAGGAGAGATAATGCTGCAGCTGCCAAGGGGGAGCGTGGCACCAAAATTCTATACCTGGGTGCACTTAAACAGGAGGTGCTCAGGACTGGAGAGTACCTGGTGTTCCAGATCCTGAAAGGCAATTCCAGCAATCTCCTGGGAGATCCCACTGCTCTTGCACCATCACAAAAGAACAGGGAAAGGGGAAGCCATTTGGGTTTTTATTGTCCATTGTACCTGCCATGCTTTAGGGGAAAAGAATCTACAAAGTCAAACACAAGCAAAGGTTTTCATGCCTGTGTGGGGGGGAGGGTTTGGCTTTGTTTTGCTCTTGTTGCTAACAACGTCAGATGGGTCTGACTTTCCAGCCTGCTCAGGATGAGACAAACAGCCAAGGAAGCATCAAAGTGAATGGGTGTTTTTTGATCAACATTGGAGAGAGTTTGTTTTCTTTCTCCACTTGCCCAATGACACACTGCCTTGGATGACTGGTCTGTGACAGAGCCGGTTGGAAAATGTCAGTGGAAAAATGCAGAAAAAGAGCAAATATTTTTACAAATGTTAGGGACAATATTTTTACCTTTGGTCAGCCCAAACCAACAGGAGTGTTTTTTTCAGGACAAAGTCTTCAAAACTCACTGTTGCCTGTGCCAAAAATGTATGCAAAGGGTGAATATGCACGAACACTCGTTAAAAACAAGCGTTCCTGGGGTGAATACAATGCAGTGAAATTGCGTCTAATCTTGTAGCTGGAGCATCTGTATAATTAGCAAGATTTCTAACCTCTTCTAGCCAGTGTTTCATGTTTATGCCAGCCCTTTGCGTACATTTTTTCCTTTAGGAATAAGAATTTGTGAAAGGGATGGTTTGCAGAAACATTTGCTCCTCCTCATGTCACTGTCCCCAGTGGGCAAGTTGCTGCCTCTCTAAACATAGTGGTAACAAACCTGTGGCTGTATTGTTGTAAAATTAAGACATAAAATATCATCCTAATTCTGACAATAAGATTACTAGTGGGCACCTACCTTGCTTATCAGGATGTGGAGGAGAACTTCCCTGGCATCTGATGAAGGACATTTACTCTAAGAACAGGTTTCTGGCAATGCCCTAATGCCCCAACACTCTGGTTAGGACCTCTTCATCTCTTGTTTCTGGTCTTCTCAAGAGTGAAAAGTCATCCCTGCATGCTTGTAACTAAATAACTCCCAAAATGCAGCAAAGGGATGCTTCTATCTTTGGAAGAGTCTAAGATGGAATAAACTTAAATGCTTATGGTAAGCAGGGTAGCCAATGGGTCCTGTGCACATTTGTGGCTTGCTGTCTTCTCCTTTAAGAAAGTCTGGTTAAAATTGATAGTTTAAATTATCATTGTTTGATTAAAAACAGATTAATGTTAGCATAGTCCCCAAACCCTGCAAATAACCTTTTAATTAGAAAGGCCAAGGAAACCTTGAATTTTAAGCCAGAAAATTAGAATTTCAGATGTGAGAAAAAATCCGCTAGTGATTGAACACTTTTACCATACAGCAAAGCTGGTAGAAACGCTCACCATTTAGAGAAGTTGATAACGTTTCCCATCATATCTCAATTTTTTTCTGCATTTTTATTAGGTCTTATAAAAATATAAAGCCAGAGTCCTGATTACACTGTTTTTTTCTTACCCTTTTGGACTTTCCCACTTTAAATCCCTAGTGGTTCTCTTTTCATAAACCTAAATTAGGGCTGTAGTATTATTACCCCATGTTTAGCAGTGCTAAAGAATAACTTCTGACTAGCATGTGACTGTAAATACTTTTAATGTAAATAAATACAATCTCACTTTTTGGTAGGATTTGTACATAAAAGAAATATGTGCAAATGAAAGTAACTGCTTTTGATAAATGGTTGGGGATTGCTGATTAATTGGAACTAAAAACAGATGAGAAAATTGAACATATGTTCTTATTCAAGTTCCCTAGAGGATCTGTCAGGGAGCTTGGCATACATTAATAATTGCTTGGAATGGATTTAATAGCTCATCTTGTAGTTTTGCACAGGCAAAACAATCAGTCAATATAAAAAGCATGGTGTCATCTGTCTTTGTTAATTAAGGATCTCAAATGCCGTTGGTAATAAAGGCTAGTAATTAAGCTACAATTAAAAAGGAAGCATTCGGATGTGGTTTCACCACCTCGGAATCCATCAGCTGCAGGAGGAGGAGGGTAGGTCTTCCAGAAACCTTGAAACACTCTGAGTTTATGACCTTTTCCTGCACTAGCTCATGAACAGGCTTGCTAGCTCTTCAGCTACTGCGTGCTCCCAGGGACGTGCTAGGGATGCTCTCTGTATGCCCTCTGCCCTCAGTGGGTGACCATTTTTGGAAGCGATGCGTTAGCATTGACTGAGATTTCACTGTATAACACTGATGCCTAAAACAAGCTCCTGAGACACTTCTGCTGGTGATGGCACCAGTATTTCTAGAAGTATTGGACACAACTCTCTGAAGGAACATACTGTGCTTGAGCTTTCATTGGGATTTTCCTGTGGGTCACTCACCTTCCCTGGTGCTCCTGGAGTACTTGGTAGACACTTATCTGGAACGTCTCATTATCGAAGCGTTCGCGGATGTAATCTTTGTATATCCTGAACTCAGCAGCCGTCACCGCTTCCCCCTCTGGGATTCTGGAGAGATCAAACCTGAACTCTCGGTAGTGGCAGCGCTGATGGTGAAACTCTCTGTCATGCTCCACTGAAACAGAAAAACAGCCCATTAGCCACCTGCTTTGTTTCCTTTCTCCTCGCCATCAAACAAGCTTGCGAGTTGCCACAACAGGAAAGGGCAAGAATATCTGATTGCAGCACTTCATGCTGTTGTTCAGTTCGTTAAAGCATGTAGGAAATACACGACTCTCTCTGGGCTATTATAAGCATATATGTGTTTATCAGACTGTCTTTGAAACAGTTTTCAGCCTGGCTGGTATGGGGTGTGGGTGACCATTGTGCTTCAATGATTTTTGGCAGCTTTGTGCTTGACAAGTGACTCTGGACATTTGCCACCGATAACGACCAAGCTGCTGTGGGAAGGAGCTGAAAGAAACAGATGGGGCTTTTCAGGAGTGCTGGTTCCTGGCCTGACTCTGCTTCTGAAAATTGCACATGCATACCCACACACATGTATATAGAAATTCCAGCCCTTGATGCTTTTCACGCCAGTGACCCACATTTGGTGCCAGCTGAATCCATCACAAGCTCACAGCCCCACTCTGAAGGGTCAAAGCTTTCATTCTAAAGCATCTCTAGTGATCACAGCTGTGAAGCGAATGTTCAGATAAGGACCTTCTTCCACCTCTCAACCCTGACTGTGAAATAACAGAAAGCGTCAGAGTCCTCCAAGACAGTGTTTGGATGGCTGCATTATCCCATCAAGTGACAGGTCTGCCTGTCTTCTGATGGGCAGCTGATTGTCGTGTGTAATACTGCTTGTGGATGTTGAGAGTCAGTGTTGTGAGGAAACAAAGACTTGACTGTCCTTCAGCAAGGGGGAAGTGAGGTGTCAGTGCCCCGTCCCAGCATATGAAGTGAAGCACCCTTCTTGGAATAAATTCCAAATTAAATAGGCAAGTCAGACAAAGGAAGATGGGGAAACAGAGGTATAAGGAGATGAACTGACTCGCCAGAGGTCACACCACTTCCCATTTTAAGAGCTGAGGTCTGAAACAAGGACTTCCTATATGTCCCAGTCCTGTCATCTGTCCACTTGACCTCCCTGCAGCTCAACTGCACAATTCAAGTAGTTAGCTCTGAGATTTTCTTGGCAAAGAATGTGTCTTTCTACAGGCCTGATTCTCTTCTGGCAGCGGTAAATCCATTGTGTAAATCCATTTACTTAAATGGAATTACTCCTGAAAGAGAGGAGTTTCAAGCCTATGTCTGGAAAGTGCTATTTAGATTTATAGCGCTGCACAGCACAAATGTACATCAGCACTCGAGAGGGCCTCCCCTGTGGCAGGGACAGAGCGTGGGGAGCTCTGGGATCCGGGCTGTGTCCAAGTGCTCACACAGAGCAGGTTCAGCGCTGCTCTGCTGGCCAGGGCTCAGCAGCTGGCCACAGGCTCTTCCTCCTCTCATACATAACTTCTGCAAGGAGTCCAGGACTCGCAGTTTGCCACTGTGTGATTGCTGTTCAGGGAAATACTTGAGAGCTCTTTCTAATAGCTGGGATTCATCATAGTGGAGTTTTTCAGGTACGAACCCCGTAAACTTTCCAAGGCAAAGGCAATTAAGTTCAGCAAATGGTTTTATAGGTTGAGCAGTCTCAGTGTGCAGCAAATGAACGAAGTTGTTGTTGCACTTCTACCTAGAACATCTCATACAGCCTGGGGAAGTTCACTCAGCCACTCATACCCTGAAGCAGAGGAATATTGTAAATATTCACCATGATTTGTGGAACACTTGGCAAGCTAAAACTGCCCTGTAAGTGCTGGAAACACTACTGAATGTGCCTCAATCCCTTTCCTCCAAAGTAGTCTCAGTAGAGTAACATAGTAGAGTTCAGCCTCAAGGGAATTTGTCTGCACCTAAATTACAGCGGGGAGGAAAAAGTATTTTAATATGGTATAGTTCCTTTAACCACAACTATAGAAGAATGAATATAATGTAATGTGGTTTTAGTTATATTGCAGATAAGATCATCAGCAGGGGGTACTACAGAGAGGTCTAGCGGTAGGATTGTACCAGTGTGATTTGCTTCCAAAGACATGGGAAGGCTGAATTTTCAAAGGAAGGTGGGTGCACCTTCTCTGTGTATGCATGTGATGACAACTACATCGGCCAACACCGGCCTTTAACTGCACTTGATATGCAAAGTTTGACAACAAACACATGAAGATGGGATTTTTTCAGGTGCTGCTGCAGTTCACAGGGATTCCCAATGCAGAGCCCTAGGAAAAATGTGTCATATTAGTATGAAAAATTAACGACCAAGGTCATAAAATAGAAAGCCCTGAAGTTTGAACTTTCCCATGCTTTGCAGATGTTTGGATATAGGGTTTTGGCCTGAGCCATCTTTAGTGTTAAAGCAAACATTCCTGTGGCTATAGTCATCAAGATCATGAAAATATGTGGATATGTAACTGAAGAAAGAATCCCAAGAAACCCTTCAACTCTGTTTATTGTTTTTCCCCCCTTTTCTTTGCACTCTGGACCTATCTGCTGACCCAGAAGTAACAAATCCTTTCAGAACTAATTTATGAGAAACATTGACCCTGAATCAACATCTGTTAGATGACTGCAGTAAATCTTATTACATAATTAAACACCAAAATCTATGTTAAAATAACGTTAAGGGTCTGACTTGAACTCATAAAAGCAAGACTCTTCATTATGAAGGCTGAAATCCTATCCTTAATTCATGCTGCTGTGTGCTGGTATTTGTGAACATATGGTACAGTACATACGATCATGTGTTTTTTGTAGACCCCAGTAATACCTTCAGCACAACAGCACGAGGTAAGCAGGGGAGCACTCAAGCCTGAGTTTCCTGGGTTTGATGGGTGTTAGTCAGACCTTTGACAACCCTGCAACTGGGTCATTTCCAATTAATTAGCTGAGGAGTTTGAATGGGGGGAGAGGGAGAGTGGTATTTTAGAAGAAAAAAGAAGAGAGAGAGTGGCTTTTTAAACCTTCACCCAAACAGTCAAGAGAATTGCTCCAGCTCTTTGAATACAACTGTAGTTTCTCTCCTAAAGATCTATAAAATCCATGATCCCCATTGACACAATATACCATAATGAGAACCTTTTGGTCATTCTTGAAGGACTTAATTTCAGCTGTTTGTCAGCCATTATGTGTTAAATGCTCCCCTAAAAGTCATCAAGCAGCATGAATATTTGCTGGGTGTACTTAACAGCCCTTCTAAGTAAAGAATTTGAACTCATGTTTATCCCAGGTTCATAGTTCTTGCAAATCACTACTACCCAAAGGCTTTTAATGAATGTGACTGGTATGAGCCCAGTTCCTAATTTCAAACATTGGAAACTCCAGCTCAGAAACTGTCACAATTCAAATGCCTTGGCAAGGCAGCTGCTTGGAGAGGAAACCAAAGCTCTGGATGTGCAATCAAAGGTTGTAAAATATGAAAAGGAAGAACACCCCTGAAAAATAACTGCTATGAAACAGAATGTGTGCCTTAGCTTGGGAAAACAGTGGATTTCCTCTCCTAAAGAAACAACCCAAAGTCACCTCACAGGTGATACATGTATAAATTCATGCCTCTCCTCATGTCTAGAAGTGGCATCACATTTTGGAGGCACAAGCACTGCAGACAAATTTTGACCTAATTTAACACACGGCTCAAAATCTGCTGGTGCAAAATAACTCTTGGGCATGGTAACTGAGGCAGTTAACTGTAGCTTGAAATGATGGGGCTTGGGAGCTGTGGGATGGAGGGAGAGAATGGATTCATGTGAAAATAAGCAAGACTCTAAAAAGTGCACAGGATAATTAAGGTGATCCAACCAAAACAAGCACATATCTTAGGTTAGTGGTTATCAGTAAATTTGCCACACCTCTGTTGCAACTATGCAAGTAAACTCAGCATCTTTGAAAGTCTGGTCTTGACTATCTATCTACAATCTGACTGGCTGCACTGATTGCTCTCGTCTATCTGATGCAGATATGGCTCTCATCTCTCTGAAGTCTTTTGTCTCCCCAAACCGACTCTGTTGTGGCATTGTGGTGATGCAAGAGGAGGCAGGACGGCATAGTTGTGCAACAACAGGGATGGTTAAAAGAAAACAGGATGGATACATGCGCTCAGGTGTGAAGTAGCCAGGTATCAGATCCAAAAATATGGGAAAGCTGGAGATAAAATGTCAACAAATACTTGGTACTTGCTTTGACATGTCCTAAAGTGTACTTCTCAGATACAAAACTTGAAAACATTCAGATGCAGGGATGAAAAAGTGTAATTGCTGACATCTAGAACTCAGAGCAATACAGTTGAAACCAGTACTTGAAAAGTACTGACGGACAGAAAAGCTTGTGAGCCTAGTTTCACACCCTAGGGTACCCAAACTTCTAAATTGAATGCCACAATAGGATAAAGCTGGGAAACTTGAACTTGTCGTACATTTGGTCATTTTCACAGCAAAGTATCTTGAGACTAGAAACAAGAGCCCCAACTATTTTCAGCTTCTTTTAAATCACACCTGGTAAGTGAAAAGCCAACCTGAGCTAATTCTGGGAACACTGGTTTTATAATACAGTTTGATGGTAGGCAAAGCGTGACACATGACAGCAAATATTATGGTACAGTCTACACACACCAAAGAAACCAGACTGCTTTAGCCTTAGTACTGAGTGCAGGAGAACAATGTCAATCACCTACTCCACGTGTCAAGCAAAAACCCCAGTGAATCACAGCAGTAATTTGCCAAGAATGACTGTGTTAAAAAATAATTATTACAGACGTGTTAAAGAGCTAATCCAAACTCCAGGGAAGTCAATGGAAATATCTCCATGCATTTAAGTGTATTTCATGGGAGGCCTTACTTTTGCCAATCTAGCTACCTAAGTATTTTTATGACCTTTTCCTTCTCTGAAGATGTAAAAAATCGCTTTCACAAGCAAAGTAAAGAGCAGATGAGCAGATTTGTGCTCAGGTGGCCAAAGTGGGAAAGCTTTGGTAATTCTGCCTCCTCCTCCCTGGCACATTTGGCTGATAACATTTGGAATGTATTTTTAATATTTAAACAAGTAAAAACTTAAATTTTCCTGTGAACATTTCTACCTGACAGTATGTTAATTCTTTTTATAAAGCACTTTAAGAGTAGTCGTCTCGTTTATTGTAGTGCTCACAACAATTAGGGTGCTACTTGTTTCTCATTTAGCAGGAAAACAAGCACCTCAAGGAATGTGCAGTAGGGTGTCTGCAACTTCTTTACTCCCAAAAAAGGCCAGAAGGGATTTGTAAAGGACTTTAATCTCAAATAGATTAAAGGTCCTGAATTCCTGAGACTGAAAGATAAGTGAAAGGAAAATAGATTCCAAAAGACCACACTCCCTCGCCTCAGCCTCTCAGCCAGGCAGGAGGCTGAAGAGCCATCAGCAGTTACCTAAGTAACCCCTCAGGATTTGGATGCCAAAAACAACTGAGCCACACTCCAGTATCAAGGTCTAACAGGTTTTCAGAGCCTACCCGTGCCTGCCTGGCCCCAGGGCCTGAAGAAGTCATGTAGGTGAGTTTAGTGGGTAGGAAAAGCTTTATCTGCTTTCTCTGATAGCTGTAGAGCTACAGAAAATGAGCATGATTTCTTCAGTGTGCCAGTGGATAGATGTTAGCATTAGTGTTCCCATGGAAGGTTACACCATCTCCAGCCAGCAGCGCTAAACCTTGTTAGAATTTTCCACAAAAAATTCACCTCTAATTCCCACCATCACCACCCCTTGAGATCGAAGCCAAAACTTCAGAAACTCTTGCATTATTTCAATGTAAAGCATGAAACTCCTGGAAACCAGCTGCCCTGGGACCACCAGCTCCGCCTGGGACCACCAGGTCCAGGAGCATTTTCAGGCTACATATGTTACTGCTTTCAAAGGGAAGGTCCACCACCATGGGGTGTCAGGAAGTGTATTCAGCTGGAAAATAGTTTTCCCTTTCCCAGGTGAGTTTTCAGGTGGATCCCATCCTTATCCAGCTCACTAAACAGCAGCAGCAGCGGCAGGAGGAGGACCAGGGACTTCCCAGCATAGGAGAGGGGAGGGCTGGGCCACCCCCTGGACTCAGGGCTTGAGGAGGTTGCGCGACAATGCCATAAACTTTTAGGACACCAAATTGGAGACCTCTTGATGGGATTCTAATTAATAGGTACTAAGTACTCGCTCTATAAATTGCACTTCTTTGTCTCTAAATTGGTGGCTAACACCATCTCACTTATGAAATATAGGCCTTTTCTCCTTATGTTAGTGAGGTTCAAGATGGAGGAAACCAATTACAGGAAGGATCCAGCAGTCTCCACAGTGGAGTCTACTGAGATCGGTGGGATTCCCTATTGAGCATGAAGTGCAAGGTCATTCCTTATATTTTTCTGAGGAAAAGGGAGAGTATAATAAAGATTGCCATAATATCATGCCAGGCCACATGTTTCCCTCCTCACTGGGCTTGACAGCAACAGCTACAGCGGCAGTGGCAGGAATCTATAATGGCAAGAATTTGAGAATGAGAAGTTCTGTGATTGGTTTTCACTTGCTCCATCCTCTCAGCTACAAGATTTACTTGCTGATGCTAGGCAGCTAACGCAGTAGGTAAAGAAATATTTGAAGAAACAGTTAAAAGAGTATGAATTGGGAGACCTATAAATGGAATAGAACCAATGCTCTGGGCTGTGTGATGGGACTGTTTTTTTAAGAGTGATAAAAACAGTATTTGGAGGGATTCTTTACATGCGATAGTTGGAGCTTTCCAACTCATCTAAAACTTACTGCAGATTTCTGGAGAAACCTAAGGGAACACAAATGTACCCCTGATTTTGGTCTGTGAGATGAGCTTACTCAAAAAAAAGTCTGTGTTTTTTCTATATGTCATTAAAGTATCCCATAACCAGTACTGTCCCCACCTGCCCTTTGCAGAAGGGGCTGCTCCGAGCCAAAGCAGCGCTCAGCAGAAGGGAACCTGCACCAAGATGCTCAGTGCTCATGTACCCATTCTACAGGCAGGTAAAGGGAGATGAAAGTGAGAAGCTATCTCTTGCATGGTAAACTCAGTGTGTGTCAGGGAAAAGCCCTGCCCCATCCATGGGCAGAAACCAGGACTAATGCATTCATTTCAAATTAGATGAAAACCAGACTCCATAAATCCTGACTGCAACCCCAGAAGTTAAAAACAGGGGTGTTCAAAATTCTTTAGTGCTCGCTCTGCAAAGCAATCTGGGCTAAGCATTTCTGCTGTGAAAGGGGAAAGGAAAAAAGCCCTCTGGAGTTAATATTCCTCCTTTAGCATCACTTCATTTTTTCAGCTTTCAGCATGAAGGTGGTGTTGCCAGCAAGACCACCTAGCCACAAACCCATCAGGGAGCTTACAAAATTCTTCTAAACACTGACTCCTTGTTATAAATTGAAAAGTGGTAATAGCAACAGCGCATATCGCAACTGTGCCAGGCTCCGGGCCTGGGAAGGAGCACTCTCCCTGCTGCTGAGCACAACTTGGAAAGATCGTTTCAGTCCACACATGTATCAGCATTAGCCATTTCTTTGTCAACAAATCCCTTAATACGTACCCTTTCTATCATGTACAGATGTCCAAAAAATAATGGAATACTGTACTACAAGATTAAACACTTTAATGTCAGCATATGTGTTGCATGACTCTGAACAATGGTATCATTGTGCGTGTACAAACAGCGGGCTGAGGGAAGATGGGTTTAATTATCTCCGAAGCAGCAGCAAGTTGTTCCTGACCAAGTTAAACTCCAGCTAGCAAGGACAGAAATGGATATTTCTCCAACAAAATGCCTGGGCACTTTCTGATGTTCTTCCAGGGTTAGGGTTATTGTCATACCCGCTTCAGGGAGGGCTTTGGAGAGTGATGAAGAGCCACCTGCTTCCTTGCAATCCATGTTGCCAAAAAATGTGGTGTGGGCATGAGAGGATGCTGCGGGTCACCACATCCTCTTGCCCCATGTGTCACTCAGGAGACTTTTAAGTTAAAATTCCTTAGGATGAGAGATGGAAAAAGGGAAACATAATAATTGGGAGGGAAAGGACAGGGAGAAGCGTGCATGCTGCCTTCTGCATCTGGAGACGTTCCCCTGCCAGGATTTCTTTGCAGGCACTTTAAGGCAATACAAGGTGGTGAAAAAAAAAAACCTTTCTCCTTAAAGAACATCCATGAAATATCTAAGCAGGTTATGCACAGGTAATCCATTTTCTTTCCCGAGTGCACCCTGATTGGTACCCATTTATGCTGTGGTTTCTCTGCTGAAATCAGAGCCAGTCTAGCTGAAAGGTATTGTGAAAAATTTACACGTGGGACTGCTCTGTGAACCTGAAACTCTCCTAATAGTAAACAGACTGGTTGTGGCGTGAATCCTGATGCTGAGTTTGCAGTGTCTGTATGTGCATCTGGGGAAAGCAAAGTTAAATAAGCAGGGAAGAGTTGTGTTTCTTCAGAATACCTTACCCACAGCCTCAGCACGTGAAACACAGCAGCACATGGTGCTGCAATCCATCTGTAGCTGCTGTAATGCACTTAGGATTGCTGTTAATAAACAGGAGTTCCATGAAGCGGTTCCTTTAGACAGACTCTCTATTTCTACCTGCATCCTCCAGGAATCCAGTACAAGGGAATATCCCCCATCAGCCTCTCAGATCTTGTTTCTCTGCCCCCTTTCATGAGGAAGGGGGGTCCCAGGACAGTGGTGACCAGGGAATTTGCCCCCAACAGCTCTCCCTTTCCCAGCTCCTTGGAGTGGACTGTGGTGATGCTGCAAACCTTGGCTCCTCCTGTCCTCCCATCTGGCCAGCGTTGTGGCCATCACAAAATGTCTCATGCTTTCACCAGGAGCTGGGTTAACTGAGGCTGGTATTTACTCATGACAGACTGGGGCTGTTGCGTGTCCCCATGTGTCTGAAAGACAGGGGTGTCCCTGGACAGCAGCTCTGAGCTGGGAACTCATAGGGCTCCCTGAAGGCACCATGGGCTGCACAGAGCAGGCTAAGGCAGCTGCAAAGCTCCTGCCCACCAAAGGCAATCTCAGCTCTTCTCTATACCCTCCTCTAGAAATGTCCCTGTAGTCAAACTGAGGAGTGAGCAAAATGACAGGGAGAAGCTGATCATTACTCCTGCTTTTTTTCCCCTACACTGTAATGGATAGCATGGAATAACACATCCTAAGAGCAGAGGCATGTTGCTAACACATCCCCTAAGCCCTAAATCCTGCAGTTGTAGGAGGTACATGAAGATGCAGGAATACATTTTTCTTTTCCTTCTTTGGACAGAGATGACTGCTACATTACACTGCTCTCTCTTTTCATGATTCAGGGGACATGAAGGCTGCTTTCCTGGTGCTCTGAAATCAGTAAGTTGTATCCGGTGATGGGGCCAACCTGACAGGGAAACTGTGCCCAAGCTAGGTGTGAACTTCAAGTAACACATTTTGCAGTGCATCCAAGGGTCAAGGAGATAGTGGCAGCCTGGAGAGGAGGGGGAGGAATCAACGGATGAGGATCAGAATGAATGGATGAGGAGACCAAGGGGGTGGAGGTGCACAGAGAAGGGCAGTACTGGTCTAGAGGAGAAAGCAGGGTGATGGGCGTCTCCAGGGGGAGCAGGTTGCAGAGCACAAAGAGGGGAAAAAGTTAGTGACAATATGGTTCACGGAGAAAAATAATCCTCCAGTCCAACCAGCAGACAAATGGGGCCCAAGGTGTTTCCTGCAACCTGCTGGAGGCCTCTCAAAAACTCACTGATGCAAAAACCAGCAGTGTGCCCTGTCTGGTTGTACATACAGTGCTGAGCAGATAGAAACACATCCCCAGGCCCAAGGAAAGGGAGACAAGTGGCTGAACAGATCTGCTCAGAAATAACGTGTATTCAGCCCAGGAAGGTAAGGGGCGGTGTGAGAGACTGCTACAGGAAACCTAAAATGGTCCCTTTGGGATCAAATGCAGATTTTGGATTAAGAGGATGCAGGTCATTCTTGAAAGCTTCCAAGTGTGAACCACCTCTTCTTCAGCTTGGATCAAATTCCATGTCAGGAGGTAGGCAAGAAAATTTCTCTCAGGTATTTTTAGCCAACGCTAACATAACAGGTAAAGGAAGACAGCCCAGTAGCGACTGTTAGTCTGGAAGGGTGCATAAGCAGCTTGATCCGAAAGAAGACATGGGGAGAGGCCATGCAAAGAAAAAAACAGATCTTAATTCAGTAACTCTTTGATGCTATGGTTTGATCACGCAGAGATGAGATGGCATCAGATTATGCTCTTGCATTCCAGTAACTAAACTGGGGCAAACTAAGGCGGCTTCAAATGTGTTTGATAAATTAGATATTGTCCACAATAAACAGCCTGCGTCAGTCATCCTGGGGAGGTCTCTGCCCACGCATCTGTGACGTGTTTATACAAAACAGACAGAAATGGCTAAGTGCACCACTAATGCCCTAGAAAGGGTGCTCATTCCCACTGGCAAGGCCAGACTCCTGCCTTACACTGACAGGGCACTGCATATTGCCTACCAACTTAGCTCCTATTTTTCCTAACCTTGCTTCTAGAGCATGAAGAACTTTATGAAAGTTGTGCTTGTAAACTGATGCTTTTCATGCATATATGCTGCTAATTATCTTCCACTACATAAGTTTTTCAAGTTGCCTTCTGTTCCTTATTACTACTGCGGTATTATTATATAGCATAAAGTTACTTAATACAGCAAAGGATTCAACAACATTTATAAAACTGATATAGAAAGAAGGACTGGATTCTGGACTGGTACAGCTGGTTTAAGGTATTTTAGAAGTAAATGAAATCAAATGAGAATTTATAATCCTTCCTGAGGTCTGGATTCCATCAGACTAAACTCATTAGGCACTAAGATGCAGGTGCAGCTAAATAAAGGATTGTTCTGCTTTCCTTAATGCCACAGATTCACATCTTAAGTTCAAAATAAAAGTCTTTTAAAAGCACATGTATATATTGTGCATCTACTGGCAACACTTGAAAAAGAAAGTGCAGCTGATGGAATCTTCAAATGCCTCATTTTTGTCAAAGGAATGTGTTCCTTTCTGCACCGGCCGCGCTAAGGGACACAAGTGGAGAAGTGACTGCACATTTGCCTCTTAAGGCTTATTAATTTCATTTGCATTAGGCTTTCTTTCATCTGCTGAATAGCTGCCCAAACAAATACCATCAATCTAATTAATCCTCCTTTAACATTGTATTGCCACAACAACACCAGCATCCCCCCAAATATTCCACAGTGTGGGTCTACACCTGCACAGCTTTGTCTGGGAGGAACACAGCAGGAGTCGCAGGCACAGGGAATCGAGCCTTTTTTGTGGTTTACTTGATAAAAGGAAAGTAATTCAAGAACCAGTTTTCCAAGTCTGAATGCTGGATCCAGGTATGACTCGCTGGATTTCCCAGCTGAAATCCCAGATGATAGTCTGGTTGAGAAAGTAGTTTGTGGGATATTACAAAATAACTGGTCGATATCATACATGTGACCGTCAGATAAGAATCTCAGCCTTTGACTGGAATTGGCAGAATTTCAGCTTGGAAAGTACACACTCCAAGCTGTGCCATAAGGCCACAATTGGCTGGACCTCTGATCTTGTCTGTGCAATAACATCTGCACCTTTCTCAGTCAGGCAACTGCAGGGAGATCAGGGGGCAACAAACTATTCAGGGGAAAGGTCCACCTGCCCTGGAGGGCAAATCCCTGCAAGAGCAGAGCTCCTTTTGCATCCAGGCTGCTCCGTCTATCATGTGTTTTTCAGGTGGTCTGTATGTGGGAGGTCCAGTGATATAACACGGTTTCTAGGCCAGGGATTTAGATAGAAATAGAGTGTTTGAAGGGATGGGAGGAAACATTTTGGATTACAGACCTCAATTTCTGCTTAAAAGGATACTCCAGAGTGCCCTTTCTTGTGGAACTGTGACTTCATGACCTGTTTCTCATTTGCCCTCGAGATTATCATGTTTCCTCTGTGCTGCCCAAATCATCAGGTGGAGCACTGAGCACAGCCTCCTGGGTCTTAGATACAGGAACTGGAGAGGAGGTCATTGCCCAGAAATGACCATCACTGCCAACCGCAGCACATCCTCTCTCTGTCCTTTGCCTGTGATGGGACTCAAAGCTTATGCATAAGATCTTTTTGCTTTCGAGGAATGTTTGCTACGCAACACTTTTATTTTTATTGAGAAACAGGCAGGGGACTGTTAATTCCTTTAATAACTCAGTATACAGGCCTGAGAACCATGAATATTTAAGATCTGTAAGTTGATATCCACATATATTCCTGAGGTAGACTAAAATACCAGTGTCTTAAGAGTGATGGCAAGTTTAAACTATTATTATTTATTATTACTTAAACTATTATAGAAATGTGATCAGGAAGAATCACAAAATGGTTTTTGTTGGATTGGGTCTTAAAGCTCATCCACTTCGAGCCGCCTGCCATGGGCAGGGACACCTTCCACTAGAGCAGATTGCTCCAAGCCCTATCCAACCTGGCCTTGAGCACTGCCAGGGATGGGGCAACCACAGCTTCTCTGGCCACCCTGTGCCAGTGCCTCAGCACCCTCACAGCAAAGAATATTTATACACTTATGTATTTATATATATGTGCGTATAGAGTGTGTGCGTGTGTCCCCTTTGCACTTCAACTGTTGGTGGCCAGTGCCCCAGGCATAACAGCACCTGAAGGTGAGGAGCTGCTCTCTTTTCAGTTTAATTCCCACCCACGATCCCTATTATACAAAAGGAATTTTTCTCTTGGTACAAGATAAGCCCATCGGTGACATCAGCTGCACCTACCCTGCATACCACATTGCAGATCGCAGGGCTGGATTCCTGACACTGAGTCTTTCACTAGGGTTGGGCCATCCAGGCCTCCTGAATCAGCCCCTAACAACAGCATTTTCTGTTTTGTTTAGGGTTTTGTGCCTTCAAACGCAATCTTGTGATTGCAGTTCTAGGGTAAAAGATGAGCTGGTGTAATACACCCTCGTGTCCTCACATCGGTTTGGTATGAATGGAGGGAACACAGCGCACATCCTGTTGCGTGCAACTGTTAAAAATAGCCGAGAAATGAGAGTATGGAGTTGACGACAGCGCCTCTCAAGAGCAGGAACACACATGATTCCTCTCCATCTCAGTCTGTACTAACTACCAGTCATTACTCTCATATTGGAGTACAACTGCTAACATGGGGAGGAAAGACTTGCAGCATGCTATAGACATGCTGACTTAGATTTTTCCCCTACATCATGATATTTTCAATGAAACAGCTCTCATCTCACAGTTGTAGATTAATGAGCAAAATGACAGGTACTGTTTTCTAAAACAGTATTTGTGGTTTGCTTGAACATTTTTCTGCATCATTCTGGATTCTTCCATGTATTTCTGTATTCCATGTCAGTTAACATAATGTAGCATAACGCTTAGAGATGTCTGTGAATGTGGAGTCCAGTATTCTTGTAATTTGATTATAATGCATGCCACAGAGTTGCAGGAATTATTGTATTCAGAGGTTAAAGCTGTGCTCACAATAATGGCAGAAGTTTTACATCGCGTGTCTGATTTGCTTCTCCTTTTCACCTGCCTCAGGAGACAAATGAAATATCTTCATCTTCAGATTTGGGCCAAGATTTAGGAGAGTGGTTACTCAGAAGTTTCTTTTTGAGCTGAAGAGAAAGATCTGCGCAGAATGATTCTTTCTCAGCTCTTCTGCAGTTTATTACAAGTATATTTGTGTAATTAGGGGCCCAGTAGTAACGTTGTTAAAATACAAGTAGGCACATTTATTGTTTCCTCCAAAAGGAAACAACCAATCTCTAGCAGCTCTGTTTTTAACCTGCCTCAACTGCTTTATGTTGCCAGCAGATTGTGAGGCCAAAGTTACTTCTTTTTTTTTTTCCTTTTCTTTTTGCTAAAAAGAAGGGGAAAAAGGTCTCCTCCTTTCTCTTAACAAATGCTAGATTTTTTAAGGATACAGTCAGAAAGGAGAACTTAAACTCAGCATGATGTTTATAGTGCCACACAAGCTTTAGGAAAAGTGATGTGCAGTACTCTTTATTAACATCTGAAAAGTCCCTGTGGGATTATAATGACTGCACAGTCATAAACAAATGAAAGTACCAAGATTAAAATGTGCAGAATATTTTTACCGATAGCAGCAGTGAGTTTAACCTTGAGAATGAGGGAAGGAGCAGCTTGCTAGCATTGGACACATGGGTAGAAGAGAGACACAATTAGGAATTGATTCCTGTTAGTGGTCAATGATTATCATTCATGGCATTACACATACTTGGCTGATATAAATAAACTGCTAAAAAATTGATAGTTTTTAAACCCTACTAAGTTGTAAGCACCAGAATTCAGAATTTCTAAGTTACCATAATTTTTAATCTTCCATTTAAATGATAAAGCTGAATTTACATTCCCTTGGGGTGCTGAAGGGCTCATTAAAGTCAATGGATGTTTCAGATACACAAGCAGTGAAATACTACCAGCCCTGTTCCTAATCCTTACTCGGTAAGAAACTTGCCTCTCCATTGGAATTATAACTCCCCACTACTGATGCTGTATTATTTTATGGGCATTTTTTAGTAGTTCTCCCAGGGTTCTTCTGGTCTCTTTTAAAAAGTTTTACTGCCCCTGTGCTGTGGGAAGAACAATTGGAAAGATCGGAGCATGGAGGCAGCCCCACTGGTGCCAGCGAAACGAGGTGCCTGAAGACAGGATTTGACCCAGTGGCTCTAGTAACAGAGTCAAAGCTCAACCTGACTTACAGCCCCCAGATCTGGTGCAGACGCTTTGCCAGCCCCTCAGTGGGTGACTTCACTGCTGGGTGGCCTGGTGCCAGGCTGCTCCAGCTGAGCATATGGCAAGGTGACATGTTGTGCCAAGGTAGAACTGAGCACTGGGAGCTGCAGCCCGATGAGAGGAAGCTTTCTGCTCATTGGAAAGGCAGTTGTGCACAACAGGCACAACTTTATAAAATGACCAGATGATCTTACGGACCTTTCCGACCCGAACTATTATTCTGTGATGTACCGCAGGATCATTGGCCCCATCAGTGCGATAGTGTTCCCTCATTGTAAAAAGCCTAAGAAGGCACTTGCTTGTTTTAATTATTATTTAAGGGGAAGTGGAGCCTTCCCTCTCCTCCTCCCCTTTTCTTTTTCAAAAGGAAAGTAGCTTTTAAGAGCTTGCCATGAAGATCTAAGTTAAAGGATTTGCTCTACTACAAAGCCTGCATAGTTTCCCAGGCCAGGTGGACCCGACAGTACTGACTGCATGCTGAAAAATCTCATCCCCACCCTTCAGGCACTTTAATTGTAAGCCTTTCCAGATACACTGGATAAACACTGTCAAAATGAACCTGAAAGGGTTGGTAGTGGTGATTTAGCCCTTAAATAATTATGAGTTTGCCTGTCTAATTACAACATAATCTTGTTTAAACTCGGATGGCTGTTTGCACTATTTGCAGTATCTTTTAAATGAGGCGGAATCAGAAACAGTGCGAGACTGGAAATTTACAATTCTATTGTAAGGCAAGTTTAAAAAAGGGAATTTTTGCTCTTGTAGAATTTAATTCAAAGTGACAACAAAAGAACCTAACTTGGAAGCTACCGCAGAGGGATAAAGATGATAAAGAATAGCGTGGGACCTCCAAGATGCAACAGGAACTTAATACTCTATGGAGAAATCTTTTCAAGCAGTTTAGAAATAGTTTAAGGTAATTTACAGGAGGACTTGAGTGACAAAGCACATTATGTGAAGTGCCTTTCCTTCGCTAGGCACTTTCTAAATTCTTTCTCTTTCATTTCTTTACTCTCAGGAGACTTCTAAACCCAGCGAACCAAAACAGCACTTTGTTTGTTGGTATAGCACAGGGCTGGCACAGATGGCAGACATGGCACCTGTTCCAATAAAACAGGAAAATGGAGAGATAAACCATAGCACTCGTTAGGAGGAATCTACCAAAAAGTGAAAAGTTTGTGTTTTGAACATCCTCCAGGAATAAAAAGGAGAGATCCATGAACAGCCCTTGATTTCACCATCATCAGATTTGTTTAAAGGGAACATTTGTTTCATATACAAAGACGATACACTCTACTAAAGAAACTGTGATTATGCTTGACTTTAAGAAAGTAAATGATTTTATCTAGCTACTCCTTTTAAAGAAAAAATATCTGTTGGCAGTTTAATCAAAATCTCTTCATTCCCTTCCTCCTTACTTGTGGCTGCTTTTTTCTTACTTTTGCATTTTATCATGCTGAGTAATACCACATTCTTATAATCCAGTGCATAATGATCAGAACAACAACATAAACAAAAACCTTTGTGCTCACCTATTAACAAATAACTAGAATTATTAGGTGGGGAGAACTGTTTGGACAGTTAGCAACAAAATTCGCTGCAAAATAGTTTTTTTCCTAAGCACAAGGAATATGCTATGTAATATCTGATAGACAATTTTAAAACCTTAAATGAGAAGAAACATGAACTAGAAGATGCTCAAAGGATAAATTTCTTCAAATGTCTGCCTTGATCAACAATGCTTGTGGTGTTCAGCATCCCATATATCTCTATTTCTCTCACACGTACACACACAAGCATTAAATACAAAATGTCATGAAAATTCCTAAGTATCATTTAATGTTGGCAGTCCTGCACTGTAAAGCCATTTATATAAAACTGTGGTTGGCAGCTCTCACTCTTCCATGGGAACAAATTAACATTGGCATTCCAAACACAGGAAAGTAAGGAAATTAGAAACACAGTTTATATTTGGCCAGTGCTTTGAAATACTGTACCATGCTACTGATGTCAATTAATGAAAAGCAGAATTTTGCGGAGAGGGTCTGGTTTGGAAACACATTAACACACGTTAAACATGTTTGCACAGGAACCGGACTGTAAGCATCTTGGTTCTAAAACAATAAAGCCATTACACTAAAACTTGTAGTCTCAGAGTTGCCATTAATTTAATCCCCTCAATTCGGATCACTAAAGGATTTTCACTGACTTCAAGATGTAGATAACACAAATGTGTAAAAGAACGTGCAAGGCATAGCACCGTGGGGCTTATACCCAAGAATGGCTCTCATGTTACCTGCTGTAGATCAGGTAAATTTAGGTAGAAATAATGGAACTGTAGAACATACACCCAAATAAAGAGGGTCTCAGCAAACTGTAGTTTTCAGCAACAAAATAAGGATTACCAAGAGAGAGATCTGAATTACAGTCAGTTTAAACTTTGCTACCTGTGATCTTTTCCATAGCAAAGATGTTTACTGACAGAACCTTAAACACTTCTGGTTTTCACATGCACACCAAAAGGTCTAGATGGCGGTTTATCTCCTGGCACAACTCCACTGACCTCAGTGGAATCACTCCAGCATGGAATTTGGCCCCGCAGTCTTTACAACACGCTGTTTATTTGTACTGTGATTCAGATATTTTGATACCAGGAATCTTTCACCACTGAAGTTTCTCCATATGAAATATGTCTTGTATTAAGAAATATCAGATTCACATTTTTGTCAAACATTATTTGTTAAATTCTGTTTGTTGCAAAGATGGGAATTCAGCTGTAGCTCAACAACATGGATTGGGCTAATAATGATAAGGAGTGACTAATAAGAGCTAGTTCATGTTTTGATTATTTGCAGCAAAGGAAGCCTTCCTCAAAAACAATTTACAGATTAGGGGAGAAAACTGTGTGAAGCTCTAGCACTTCTACTACTGCATGCTCATAACTTCAACACAGGGGCATTTCTTTGGCCCAATTCTGTTCTCAGTTGTGCTGTCGCAAATCAAGAGGGAGTTTATGGGATGTACAGGTGTATAAATGAGACCATAGGGCCAGCTTCAGTAGAAATGTGACAATTTACACCAATGAAGACCAAGCCAAGAACTTTCTCTTGGGTTTCCATTTTCCAAACACATCCATGCACGAAACTTTATCTATGTGGTCAGTCCTCGTGAGTAGTCCTGTTTACTTCAAACAGCTGTAGAATGAAGATCTTCATCCTGCTACTAATTTAAACAGCTTGCTCATTTCTTTATAAGTTCCCTTTAGAAAAGAAATACATACATGTAATAGCATGTATTTTTATATACATAATATATGGAGTTAATTCACCTAAGTATTTTGAAGAATGCCCCAGAGAGGAGGACTGTACCACCAAAAAAGTGCTTAAAATATCATGGTCTCTTAATGCTGTGTATCAACAGGTAGTCTCTTTATCTGTCATGATATTAAAATTTGCTTACTTGTGTTCTTGCTCAGATGACTCCCTCCATCATTGCAACTTCTCACTGGTATTCATCCGGTTAGAACAATTTACAGGCATAAAACTAAGCGTGTTATCATTTTAACAAGAAATTAACAGTTTCCATATAAATATTAGCATTTCCTCACTTGGTTCAAGGATAGAAGTCATAACGGCACTAACAGTATATTTGATTTAAACTAATTAAAAACAGAGGCTTTTGCAATTTAATATATTGATTTTACCAGTGGGACTTAAATCTTTTATAATAAGTGTACACAGCTGCACCACTCACCCACCGCCACTTTTAAACCTAATCCCTGCATTCCTCCTGACAATAACATGACAGGATCCACACATCCCAGTATTAGCCTTAACCCCGGTGACACTGCCAGAATGTATTAAACTAAAACATCGCAGTGTCCTATTTAAAAGGAGCCTGTCAACAGCTCTGACTAGGCTTTAATAGTCATAATCTGTATTTTAATTAATGTTTCCAACCACTTGTGTAACCTCCTCTCACACGTCTCTCCCCCCTTACCCAAAAATGTGTTTCAAGCTTATTTACAGATGAAAACCTAACTCCAGGTTTCATGCTGCCTGCCTTGAGGCCATTAAAGCTCCTTTGCAGCAGGAGAGGCGGGTGGGGGGATGCACACACACACTCAGTCTCAAGTAAAACCACGGCAAGCAGCGCCCGGGTGGGAGCAGGTCCTGTACGCTTCACTTGTGCCTAACTCCTGTTACAAGCATCACAAGATCTGGCCATCAAGGCTTGTCTCCTTCAAAGCACTTTACAAGCTGTTGTGTTTTGGCTTTTAAACTACAGTTCCTGGAGGGGGCTTCACCTCCGCAGGACAGGCTGTGTGGGAACAGATCCTGCTCTGGGATAAATCCGCCACACTGAAGTGGATGGGGACGTTTCCATGTCCTTTGTCCTTGCACGAGGACATCTCAGTTGCTCCATTCTCTGCTCTCACCAGACCTGTACGGCAGAGATAAATAGTTCCTGTTCTGTTCTGCCATGTTGCACCTAAAAATTAGGAAATGAATCAATTCCTCTCTAGGTTAGCTCTGTACTTTCAAGGAGTAGCTGCTGCTTACTTGCTGCACGGTTAGCGCACTGCATACCTTTCATTTGCTTCAAGCTTTCTACCTTAGCTGATCTTATACCATGAAGTGTTGCATACATCCACACATATCCAAAACAATTACAGGATGTACCTGTTCAGGCTTGAGAGCTTATAACAGCACGAGGTGGAGGAGAGAGGTAAAAAAGCTGAGGGTTTGGCCTAATGTATGGACAAACCATGTGATCGTGACCAGGCATCCAGGGCTAACATTTAATCTGCTTTGTTTCAAGTGGGAAATATGTGAAGATCAAATAAGTTCAAATCCAGGTCAAATATCCTTGAAAATCTTTGATTTATATAAGCAGGAAAATGAGGTTTAAAAGAAGTGATTATGAAAGGGTTACTAAAAACACAGCTGTACGCGTACTCTTATATCTGAGGCTCTCCAAAGAAAAACTGTGTGACATCTATATTAACCTTTGGCTGTACACCAATGAAGGCCTGTAGTGAGCTGGAATGCAAGGCAGCCCCTTCCAAATTTTAACACAAGCCAGGTTACAGCTGCAAATGCCTGCAGCCCGTGCTCACTTTATAAAGTATTCCCTGAAGGAAATTTTTTAACTGTTATAGAATCTTTTTCTAATACCCTACAGTGTTAAAGCCTGTTATTAAAGGGCAAAGAGATGGTTCTCTATGCCAAACACTTGTCAACAAAAAGGATAGCCAGATGGTATGAAATAAAAGGAAACTTGGGGGCTCTTCAGTTTCTTGATTTACATTAACAAAAGCCACTTTCATGTGCTCCAAGAATGACTAATTTCCCCCCCCCCCCTTATTTTTTGCCAGGATTAAACAATGTTGTTCATTTTATAATCAACCACGAGACAAATTAACAAATTGCATATCACTTGTGCTGACTCTCTTAAAAAACATCCTCTGCAAGTCTGTTTACCAAAGCAAGATTACCCGCATAAGAACAACTCAATTATTTTTAGAAGAGAGTGCCTAAGTAACTAGAGGATGTTTACTCCTTCGTTGCTGTTTATAAACTTGAATTTCTACTTGTGCAAAAAATTCTTTGCATTTTTTTCAGGTCCTAAAATGGATCCATTTGTAAACTGTGCTTTGGATAGGATCTGGAAGGAAATTCCAAATACTGAAATTGGAGTAATAAATTTTATCAAATTAGCCAGTAATTAACTGACTAACTTAGACAACTGTGGCGAAATTCTCTTTTAATTTACATGTAACTTTATTCTTGACACAAATCCATTCCCCAACCATC
>JASSUY010005448.1:0-23930 GCA_032466535.1 Forpus xanthops | reverse complement strand
GGACTGGGGAAGAAATAGGGGGGGGGGGTGCACAGAACTGTTTGAGGGGCCTCAAACTACGACATATACTTATCTTTCAACATATCCCCTTTGGCTGAGGTTGTGAATCATCCATAGTCGTCGTTTGAAATACTAAGTGTGCCTTGCACTTCCTGGAGTGACTTTTCTTTAAATTAGAGCTGAGCAGCAGCTGCAGACCCAGCAGTAGCAGCTGCTCTGTCTGTTTTGGGCATAGGTAACCTACGTCAGCTGCTGGGGGAATTGTGTGCTGCTTTCCCTGCTCCTGGCACTTGCCATGACAGCATCTCACTTTCCTGACCCCATCTGATGCTTTGGACATCACCTTGCAGAGCAAAAACTTACCTCCCTTGCTGGCTTTGCAGTGATCAAGGAAAAAAAGAATACCTCAAGGATTCCTCATCCATGTGGTCCCAATGATGTTAGGATAGGGTTAGGGTCCTAGGCCCCTTGCATTCCCCAAGCTGGGTTTGGAAGTACAGGGAGAGACAGACAGATCCAGGGCAGGTACATATTGCATGTATTTACTGCTTGTATTTAAAGAGATAAAGCATTCACTACTCTTACACAAGCCATTGTCAGCTCTTGGGCTGCTCTCCATGCTCCCAAACACTTGAGCATTTTGCCTCTCCATTGCACACTCTGTTGCTGGTTGCAACACGGTTTTGTGTCATAAGCTTGTAGCCACTGAAATTTAATAGAGGATGTGCAATCCACCAAGTGTATAAATGGTTGCCTTTCTTCTCACCTGTGCTGGGGACCTGCATGCATACTTAAGCAAAGAAATCACTTTGGTATAAACAGTCTCAACTCATTTTTCAGTAGAAATGCGTTTTAATTTATTCCCATAAAAATAGTACTTCTGAAGCTTTAACATGGAAGTCAGGCATCATTTGGGTTTTATTTTTTTCATCTGCATAAAGAAGCTTAATGGTAAGCTGAAACCTGTTTTCATTTTTATCTTAATTGTGCAGGACCAAAGCCTATCTTACTCCCAGGATGAAAGTGTCTTTCCTGAGGTCTTTAGCTGTCAGGGCATAGCAGGGAAGGCAGGGCAGCTCTGGGCTTGGTGGCTGCTGCTGCTACCTGATTATTGCCTTACAGAGAGCAGAAGTAAATGCAAAATCAGTTAAAAATGTGTGCTCTTTGCTGATTCTTCTTATTTCAGTAGCATTAGCTGTGTTACATGTTTCTGTTCTGTGAAATCTTTGCTTTTCCAGAACTTGGGTTATTCTGCAGGAAATGAAGAGTTTCGGTTTAAATGCACTGTAAGCATACATGGTTAACAATAACTTTACCTGCACTCAAAGAAACCATGTGTACAATAATTCAAATTGAATCTTTTTTGAGGGAAAGAGAGCAAGATTCTCCTAACAGAGACAACTCTTGTTTTGGCTCTAACCAGGGAGTGATCAAAGCAGCTTGAGCACTAGCAGCAGGCGCGCTCCCTGCTTTCTGACTCCTGCTCAGAGTTCGTCTTTCACCCTGGCTGTGAGCAATGAGCTAACCAATACATTTTTAATGAAGATGTGGGAGCACTTACGTACCTATTGCATCTTTGCAAGTGCAAGCACCCAGGGAACATTTGATTTTTTTCCCTCTTAGCAACATCAGAGCTCAACCCCTCGCTGGCACCCCGGTCTCCTCCATCTTGCCCAAATTGCATTGCGCCTGAACCCCATCCATGATGGAGGGTTCATAAAAGGCAGAATTTTAAATTCTGGGAAATTGTGTAAGCCATGTGAGCCTTGGCCCATCCATTAATTGAATAACATGTATTTTTCTATGTAGCTGGCGTGTATGTCTTGAAAAGTGCTGTGGATCAAAATGACCTTGTGGCAAAAGACACAGGTAGTGTCACAGCCACCTTTTTTGTTTCTTGGCATCACTTTCCATGGGATGCTGTCTAAGGCCAGACAAATAGGGCAGAAGTTGTGTCTGCCAGGGTATGGGCTGTCTGAGCAGTGTTCCATATGTGACCTGGCACTTCCCCATCTCACTGTCATCTCTTCTCTTCCAGTGGTTTAGGAAATATGTATTCCTAAGAGGTATATAGGAATATGAATATATATACACACACATATACAATTTATATAGGAAATAGCGTACTTGTATCTTAGGAATATTCAGTTAGATCCACATAGTCTTTCCACCACACAATATCTGTTTTTTAAGCAGTGGTCATAAATAAATAATGCCCCAAATTTTTCCTAATAATAGACCAGTCTGCAACTGACTTTAAACTGCAGCTGCTTTTTGAGCCAGGTAATGAAAGCACTGCTCATTGGCTGTGCTGGTGTTGGGCATGGGCTTTATGGAACAGTTCGTGGGGGAAAGTCACTTTGGGTTTTAAATACTTCATGTCAACAGAAGTATTTTTTACCCCTAATTTTGACTTGTATGATGCTAAATGCTGAAGCAGAAATTTAGGAAGAATTTCAATCCACAAATGACACGTTTTACCAGCGTCATAATTTTTTTCCAATTTGTCAAATTGAAGCTTTGGAAAATTAGCTCAGTTTTGCAAAGAGCTTCAGAGTTCAATAAACCAGTGTATTTTGACAGCACAAAGTCCTACCGGTGCTTCCCTGTATGGGTTCATGGGCCAGTTCCAGGTCCACACACCTGTCTCCCCAGGAGAGAGAAGGTTCCAGTGCCTGTCCCTGTCCTGCCTGGCTGCAGAACCTCTCGCTCGGGGGTGCAGCAGCCTCTGAAGCAGTTAACCCCCTTTTAAACCTTTTAATCACAAGGGATCTGAATTTTGATAGAGCAAATTTTTGTCTGCAAAAACCTCTTGTATTAACATGTTATTTTGTTCTGTCTAGGGACATGGGTCACTTTTGGAGGTCAAATCTCAGATGAGGTAAGTAATTCTTGATCTAAATGCAATGCATGAAATAAAAGCCAATATGAGATATTTTTAAATGAAACCATGGCTACCGAAATCAGAAGAGCCTGTTTCTGTAAGAGGAAATGACAGAGAGGTACTAACCAAAGCAACACAAAGCTTGAGCTTCTGCTTCAAAAAAGCCTTAATGAAACTGATATTTCCAGAGGTCAACTTTAATAAAAACAGCCCGTCTATCCCTGAAAGTGATCTTTTCCACACTGTTTGAAGAGATATTTCCTCCTTACCATTGGCAGTGGCACTGTTCTTGGAGCGGAAATTGGAAACTATTTTTGCATCATGTATGTAATCAGCAACAGTCATAAATACAGGCTGGGGCTCAGCTTACAGGGAGCTGCCTCGTGAAATATTTTTTTACATAATAAGATGAAACATGAAAATGAACTTGGGTTTCCTACGCAGCCTTGCCTGTACCAGGTGGCTCTAAATCTCAGTTAATAATTCTCTGAGTGCTGGGCAGCACGTGGCTTTCCTTCCATCTCAGGTTTGCTGCAGATGCTAGTCATCAAAAGGAGAGCAACCTCCTGGCTGCCTTCCCCCTTGTACATGACAAACCCCAAAATAACTTTGGCAGAAGGAAAACAGCCCAGGAGTCTGAACTCAAAGGCTTTTTGCTTTTTAATTTGCTTGTTCTTTGGTGATATTTCTTCTGCTGGCGGTGGATCACTGAGTTCATTCCTGTTTCTTGGCATTACAGGCTGAAGAGAGATGACTTGTTCTGATTATAGTTTGTTCCCTGGTTTTACTGTCCTCCTTGATTAGAATAAATTAGTGTAAAGTGTTCATGCATGGAAAAAGAGGACTGAAACACAGCCCTGTCCTTGAGGGATGCTCACCCTAAGGATGTTGGCTGTGCGTGGGTGCCCTGGCTTGGTGCCTTCCCTGCTCCCTCCCTGAGCTGCCAGCCTCTTCTGGGGGCTGAATCCCCCCCAGGGAATAGTTGTAATCCCAAGGCATTGACGGGGATCATATGAAATTACTTTCAGGTATTTACATTCCCCACAATGTTTGCTGGAGAGCTGCATGATAGCCAATGTCAGGTATCAAAAAAAAAAATATTGAACTCTTACCATAGAACTATCCTTTCTGTATTAAACTCCACAGATTTGCAGACTATTTTCTATAACCCTATAAAATTCTTGTTCACTCTCTTATTAGAAGTTTCCTATGAGAAGAGATTAATTTCTCCCAAGAGGAGTCAAAGGGAAGTTGATGTAATTCTGTGCACTGTGTTTTGGTGCTTCTCAGGCCAGTGCACACTCTGCTGGGTGCCCTGCCGAAGGGTCTTGCTCCCCTGGGCAGGGGATGCTACACCTCTCCCAGCCCTGCTAAAGATGCTTTGTGCCTTAAGGGGCTTTTCTCCACGGGGGATAAGATGTGACTACTCTTGCCACCCCTCACCTCTCTGTCTCTGTTCCCTAAGGTGGCTGAGCAGCTGATGACCATCGCCTATGAAAGTGGCGTCAACTTGTTTGACACAGCTGAGGTGTACGCGGCTGGCAAGTGAGTGCCCAGCATCCTGCTCCGCTTCACTGGGGTCCCTCCGCCTGGGTCTGCTCCTCCTTGTGTCAGTCACTCATGACTGATAACGCTCTGGCCCTGGTGGTACTTGGGAAACTCCCTTCTCCCTGAGCAGAACAAAAAACCTTCATAGTTAGATAAAAAATTGAACAAAAAATTAAACCAAGCCCTCTTGTAGCTAGCTGAAGACTGAAAGGTATCACCTGTGCCCCTTGCTGTTAGTACAAGTAGAAAAATGTCCTGAATAAATGAAAAGTCAGTGTGTGTTTTAATGGTGATAAATAGCCTGTGCCAGTGGCAGCTCCCAGGCACAGATCCCAGCACGGGAACCACTCTGGCTGCAGCTGAGCTAATGCTCTTAGTGTCACTGTGGAATTGGGGTAGGAAATACCCATCCATAATTTATCTGACTTTGCCTGATTTATACTGCCTTGTATTTAGTGTAAAAGGTGGACTGGGACATCACATCCCTGGTGTGGAGACAAAACGGCTTTGGCTTCCCGGAGCAGGTTCAAGGGCATGTATAGCATAGGGGTGCAGGTCTGCCCCTATAGGAGTGGGTGACAAGATCTTGATAGTGATGGAAGGGGCCTATTACAGCCAGTGCTGGGTCACCATAACCTGGGGAGGGGAGGGCTGCACAGCCCATAGCAATGCTGCAGGCTGATGTCAAGGGACATTTCAGGGGCCTGGGGTAGACAGCAGCTATGGTGGTCTACCTGGCACTGAGCATCCTCCTGTCTTTTCTCATGCTGGACTCTCTCTTGCACAGGGCTGAGGTCATCCTGGGGAACATCCTGAAGAAGAAGGGCTGGAGGTACTGTACTGCCAGACCCCTACAAGCAGGCAGGACCCCTGGGCATACGAGAATCCTTCTTGTTTTAAAAAATGTTCATATTAGGTGCTGCTGGCCCAAGAGCAGGTACTGCTGCTTCCAGGCAGTGGCAGGAGCTTGCCTGTGCAATGGTCACATGCAGCGCAGCCAGCCAGGACTTCTGCAGCGACCAGACTTTTCAAGTGTCACCTAAAAATGCTCTCCTGTCTTTTGGGGAGCACAGACTGGCTTTGCAAGGCTGCAGCCATCAGCCTGCTATGCTGCCTCAACCACTGTCTCTGTGTATGGTGCAGTTAAGACAACTGAGCATATACATTGTCACTACCTTGCATGGTGCATCAAGACAGACAGTCATGCACTGGCATCTTTATCTGTGTACATAAGCTTATGTATTAAGAATGCAAAGATGTGATGGGCCTTCATCTTGGGTAGCCTGGTAGGAGATGATACTTAATTTAAATGATGCACATTACCATATGTTGTGTAGTTTTAAGAGCATTTACATAATCTTTCAAGACCTCCTGTGTGTGTGTCATGTTCAGCCTCCAAATGAAGAATGAGTTCTAGTGGTGCTTTTTCCAATATCAGTATCCCCTTTGTTAGGCTGAAGATTATTCAGCAAGAAATATTCTGAATACTGTGGGAAAAAAAAAACAAACGCTGGAGAAATCGTGTGTTGTGCAGTTACACAGTAAGGTAGTTTGCAAAGGATAAATCTTTGGTTTGATATCACATGGAAATTTATAGGTTAATTCAGTGAATTTAACACTTAGAGTTTTAATGGCTCTGGGAATACTGCATGATAATGAGGGGCACTGGACTTGGATACCCTTGGTTAAGGGACCTGGAGATTGCTTTCTCCCTAATTAAAAATGTACCCTTTTTTTGCTAACTTCACTTGCATTAGCTTTGATTTCTGCATACCAGTCTACAGTCACCCCCTGTCTGCAGCACCTGAGCATAGAAGTGATCTGTTGTAAAGAGTTTTCTAGTGATTTGTGAACACCCACTTGATGGGCAGCTTGGTTACTTGTAATTGGTTTTAACAGTAATAGTACTTCTGCTCTTTTTGCAGGAGGTCCAGTCTGGTCATAACAACAAAACTGTACTGGGGTGGAAAGTAAGTGTTTCATTTACTCTTAATGGTGTTTGCCGCTGCTTTGTGCTTTTCCCTTTTACAGTTGTACAGCCAAGTGGAGATCAGTGGCAGGGAAGGGTGGCTTGTCACTATTGTCTTCCTTCTCCTCGTTTTGCCAAGTTTTTTAGGGAGTTAGAGCTTGGCAGAGGTGGCAGACCCTAGCAGATGCCAGGGTGCCATGCTGGGTGTGCTCCCACTCCGAGTACCTTTGCAGCTCTGGGAGGTGCACTGGCAGGGTGAAGACAGCCTTGCTTCAAAACTGCAGATGATATCAATGAGGTTTCAGTGCTGAGGTCAGATAGGGCATAGCTGCATCCCTGTTCTGCCTGGCCCCAACACCCCCCACTTCCCTTCCAGCATCCTTACCCTTCTGCTTATAAGTATCAGCCGGTAGCTTTAGTCAGGTTATATCCATAGCACAGCTGTTACAGTGTTAAATTAACAGTAGTATTACATGTTGAAGCTCCTGTTATCTTTGAAATAGGGAACCCAAACAAGGTTCAGGGTCTCTCTGTTGTATGAGTTGTAACTTCATTTTTGGGAGGTTTAAACCAGAATAAAAAATTTGCACTCCCCAGTTATTAGCACCTCAGATCTCTAAAACCTCTGTACCTATTTTTCCTTTGCAGAGCTGAAACAGAAAGGGGGCTTTCAAGAAAACACATTATTGAAGGTATGTGCTGTTTGGCTGTGATGGGTGCCTTGGTACAGGTGGATGGATCGCCTGGACCCCAGGGCAATGGCTCTCCTGTGAGCCAGGTCTATTTGACTCTCTGCACTGGGCAGTTCCTAAGCTTGGCTGTGAGCTGCCCAAAATGCACCAAAGGATTATTCTGTCTTTTCTCAAAAGGTGTGAGCAAACGTATCGCACACAAAAAGCCTCCTCTGCCACACCTCAATGAAGCAATAACCTTTTGGGTTTTTTTGCTATAATAAGTAAGTGTGCTGTCCTTGGCTGGCTATGTGTGTTTCTTGTAGATTTATTGCTTATCTGCTTGTAATCAGGGTTTGCTGTGCTGCAAAGCCTTACTGACTCATGTGGGTTCCTGACAGGTTTTGCACGGTTGTCCTCAAGAACTGTCCCAATCCCAGCTGCTGGGAGATGACAGGAGGCAGGAAGGCTCGGTGGGTCTGGAGCTGTTCTGCTGACATCCCCCAGCCCTTTCTCAGAAGAGATGGGGCAGTCAGCAGCAGTGCGTGGTTGGCAGACGTGGCTGTGGGCTCCCCTGGCAGAGGAGGGAGGGATGAGGATGCGGGGCATGATGTCAGCCTGCAGAAATAGCCTCTGGAGGGGTGCCAGGTCCCATCTGCTGAGCAGCCGGCTGAGAAGGGCTGTGGTTTGCTCTCAGTGCTGTTTTATCTTCTTTGTACACTCCCTCACAAGGCTCCTTGCATCCAGTCCTGCATCCCACTGAGAGATGCTGTGTGCTACCTTGTTCATCCACCAGGATTATTCACCCAAGTCTCAGCTGGGTCTAACAGATGCTCCTCAACTTCCTTCTAATTGGTTTTTTTTTTGTTTGTTTGTTTGGTTTTGTTACATTATTGTTGTACAGGGTGTGAGAGCACATATGTGTTTCTATACGGATAAGTACTTTTCACTTGATATAGCTCTTTCCAGGGGCTGTTAGGTCAGGTACTCAGGAACACGGACCATAGGCACAATTATAACTTGCACAGGATTTTACATGCAGGACAAAAATGCATGAACAAAAGACATATTTCTGTCATATTAAGGATCACAGTGCCAGCCTGGGCTGGCTCCTGAGGGGGATTGGAACAGACCACCAAACGCCCCTGGGGAGGAACAGTGGGCCAATAACTTTCCCCCTGCACAGACTGTAAGCAGGTTCCAGACACAGAAAAGCAGTCAGCAGTGCAAGGCCCTGGGTGTGTATTCTACATAGATTCTGGGTAAAAATAGCTTGGGTTAGAAGAAAAGCTGCTTTATGCAGCCATGGAAAGGAGTTACTGAGGGTCTCTGGCTCCTTGGGGGCTGGGCAGCATTCCGAACAGAAGGAGAGCATCAGGCTTGTTACCTGTGCTTCAGATCCCTGCAGAGGGATTTGTACCGCCTGCCTCTTGTTGCAGTTTGACCCACTTCTGTCTGCTGGCACAGAGGGATGTGCAAAATATGTTCTTTGGGTTACTGGGAAACTATATGCTCCACACCAAAGTCCTTGGGGAGAGCAGGGCAGCAGACTGAGCTGCTCCTGAGGGAGCAGCTTCTCCTCACTGGGCAATCACAGCCTGGATAACTCTGGGCTGAAGCTCCAGGGGAGCAGCACCCTCCATAAACCAACACACCACAATGGTTGCAGGAATGAAAAGTGATTCTTTTTATTGGACTGTGTATGCTGGGGTAATTAGTCTCCTCTTTGATTTATGAGTTAAGCCCTAATTGTTTACAGTGGCTGCTGGTTAAGCTAGTGTATGCTGCCAAGACAGATCGGAAAAGAAAGTTCAGGCTCATCTACATTACTAGCCTGCCACGGTGTTGTAGTTTGATGGTGCAGGGGGGACCAGGCTGCTTGCACCAGAGAATAGGCAGGAGGTATACTTTGGTCTTTGCTTATCAGAACGTAGCATCCAACTGCACAGAATCTAGTTTGCCTGCCAGAAATGGCAGCTGTAACTTGTGTTTGGCCATTTGCATGTTTTCTAATCATAATCTGCAATGGCCCATTTGCCACAACTTTCAACGACCAGGATTTGTTCTATGTATGTTAAAACATGGATTAGACAGAAAATATCATTACTCTATTTATATTATCCACCCCCCACCTGGGATGTCACTGTCACCTGCATCATACCCTGCAGGTGTAGGTGGGAGCAGGTGAGCTGGGATGAATATAGTCACTGGCAAACACAGTGAGCAGAACAGCCTCCTCCCTGGGGTGCAGATTTGGGCATCTTCCATCTCAAAGATGTCATTTTTCAGTGATGAGGAGCAGCACCAGAGCGCAGTCAGGTTTGCCTCCTAGTTCCAAGCTTGTACATTTGAGATTGTCCTGGAAAGTTTTTGTTATTTAGGATTTGCAGAGTTCAGCTACATTAGGATGTCTTTCATATTAAGATAACTCTCAATCAAGTTTTTTACCAACATTTTATTGACTTCTCATTTGAATAATGCTACCATGAGGTGGTGTCCCAGCTGCTGGTGGCCCTAGACCCAGAGGTGCTCAGGGAAGTTGCAGCCATGTCATAGGTGGTCCAAACACATCCATTTTCTATTTCTTGTGGAGCTACTTCATGAAATGATAATAAAATACTGGCAGCAGTTGAAATAGCTTCACAGAACACATAGTGTATAATGTTAAGGTCAATGATAGCTATTTTCTATAAATACATTTGGCAAAAATGGCCATCTTTTTTCATCTCAAAATTCAGTGAACATTTTCAGACTGCTCTATTTTGGCTCATTCTTCACGAACACTCATAAAAACATTTTGTTCCTGGGAAGATTTATAGAAAATAAGTGTTAAAAATCCTCTTCTCTCTCTCTGTCCTAAACACACACACACATATATATATGTAGGCTTTTGATGCCATCTCCCATCCAGTCCTTGTAGAGAAGATGTTGAAGCCTGGATAGTTCTGGACTGTAGCTGCAAAACAGTCTTTCCCTGAAAAACAATTTCTGCCCTATGCAAAGCGTTGCTGGGCACAGCTTGCTTACCCTGCAGAGAGCATAAAACTCTCCATGGTTCTTTATCTGCTCACCATAATGGGATCTGAGTGCTACCAGCCTCTCATCTGGGCCTGCATTTCTGGAAGGTCTCGTGGGGCAGGGCTTCATTAAGTGGGCCACGATGGAGGCGATGTACCCTGGGCTTGCACAGAAAGGCTCTGTGATATGATTTAGATTAAATTAACTTTGAACAGAAGAGGAGCACTGAAACTGGTCCCTGGCAGATGCCTTCTGATGGGCTGGCCATGGGTACACTTGGTGACCAGTCCAAAACTCAGTGTAATTCAGAAAAAAAAGGCAAATTCTCATGGAAAGGGTGGCGTTCTGCATGTGGACAAGCTGGTGTTTTCTTCTAAATGCACCTGCATAGATATGGGACAACATTATGCAGCATCCTTCTTATATGCTATTTTGTGGGGGGTGTGTGTATATATGTTAGGCATGTATGTAGATGCAATGAGTCCTGTTTCAGTCCTAATGTAGTGCTGCTTTGTACCTGGCAGATCTATGCCTCACACTGACTGTGCAGGTTCTTGTTTCTGCTTTGCTGTTTCCAGGGCTAAAGGCTTCTCTCCAGAGACTACAGCTGGAATATGTGGATGTCGTCTTTGCCAACCGGCCTGACAATAATACCCCCATGGAAGGTTAGTGGAAGCTTGAATTAAAGGTTTTAATTTGACTGAACCTGGCTTACAGGCTTACACTGACGATGGTAGGAAATTACAAACAATTTTTTATTAACTATTCAGGTGGAGCAGCTCAAAAATGAAATACCTCAGTCATGATATCCTAGAGCCCTACATAATTACACTGCAATGAAATGAATTTGTATCTCTTGGAAGGAAATTGAAGCTTCCTGTATGTCCTAGAGGTGGCTTTAATGTTTAGATTTTTATTTCCTTTTTCTGATTCCTGTAGATAAAGTAAATTTTTGTTGGTATTTAAGACAGGTCTCTGTATCAGATGAAACCTGTATACCCTTACGCCTGGTGCTCCTAGCTCTAGAGATGGAGTGTGCTAGCACTGCCATTCCTACCCTTGTCCCCTCTGCTGCCTGGATATCGCGTACTTCTTCAGTGCTGAAACTGTGATGGCCAGAAACAAGAACCAGTTGGCAAGCATTATAGTTGACTAGCCCAAGCACCTGAGCAGCATAAGCTGAGTCTCTAGTGCACTCAGCTGAAGTGCCATGTGAGAACTTCTCACACAGTCATGGCAGGGGCATGGCAGGATCCCCCTGGGTATGGAGAGCAGCGATGCTCTGCCTAGAGCTGCGCTCAGTCTCTGAACTGCAGCCACCCACCCCTCAGTCCTGCTGGGGAATGGTTCCTGTTAAATTTAGGCTGCTAAACTCAGGGAATAGATTTAGGATCTTGCAAGATCTGTGGCTATCTGTTGCTTTAATTATGTTTCATAGTTGCTAATAACCATGTATGGGTGTCTGGTACATGGCCATATAGCCCAGTTATCCAGGAGCCTTCATCAATATGTTTCGGGGCTAGTGCTCTATTTAATGGGCGCCAATTCTTATTCCTCCTCTTTTCCCATTGGATTAACACACCCATTCACACTGTGGTAGAAGATTAGCTTCACAGCTAAATAAAAAGTAGCAAGAAGAAAGACTTGTAGGCTGCAGAATCTGTCATAGATGAGTACATGTAAATTGAACAAACCTGGAGCATGACAGGCCCCTTTGAAGCTCTTGGCTTGGCTTTCAGCGGTCGTGCCACCTATTTTCTTAGCTGTGGCACGAACTTCGGATGAATGGCAGTACCGTGGCCCCAGCTGAACAATGCCGGCAGCTATGGGTTCAGGAAACTGGCTTGTGATTTTAGGAACATTACAGATTTTCCAGTAGCTGATGAGGTCAAGGAAGATGACATGTTATATCTCAGGGAGAAATGACCTCTCTGCTCAGTCAGTTGTCTAATGAGGCAGTCTTGAATATATTTCCCATGCCTATGCAACTGATCTCAGGCATTTGCGGCTTTTAAGATGCTACGGATGCTGCTAGCAGTGCTGGAGCTTGGCAATAGGTATAAAGTGTGGTGCTTGGTGAGACTTTGAGCAGGGTTAAAAAAGGGACATTTTTATTATGAATGGTGTGGTGCTGATTCTTCCTATATGCTTCATGCCTTTTTTATGGTTCACCTACTAAGCCACTTCTATCTCAGAGCATCTGTTGAACCATCTGTCAGTTCTGCACTATCTGGCATACACAATAAGTGCTGAGATACCTTCACAAGACACAATCCCCACTCCATCTCCTTACATGTCTGTGTTCTTCCCATGAGCCAAAGAGCTGCTTCTGATGCAGAACGATTTGTGGGTAACCTTCAAACGTTCCCAGGTTATGCTACCCATGGCAATGGGTTAGGGTACTGCTTGAGCCAACTGTGTGGCTGTGTAAGGTACAACCAAGTAAATCGAGGCACAGACTTCATATGTTCATTTTCTTTTCTTCACTTGCTGCATGCAAGCAGGTGAGGCTTCCCTGCTCACACCCAGGGTCCTCTTTCTACTGTGATGTCTGTAGGTATCAGCAGGCAACAGATCAGCCATTTGGAAATACTCATCTGATCCGCCCCCATCCAGAGCAGAATTGCTTCCTGCACCCCAGGCTGATCACGGCCCAGCTCAGGCTGCCATAGGAGGCATGGGTAACACAGCTAATACAAGAAGATGAGAATTTAGTACAGATTTCTTTATTGTAGATGACTCTAGTCCCCAAAGCAGAAGGCAAAGCTTGCTTAATCTAAAGTACACAAATGTATTTACCTTTCTTAAAAATCTCAGAGCAAATTACGAAAGCTTTTCACTGTAAGAGCAATAGAATATTAACTCAAGGAATGTCAGGAGACAAGCACTTCTCACAAAGCTCTTCGTGTAACCCTGCATGCAGGTCTCTGGTCAGGACGGCTGTGTCCCTCCTCACCCTGGAGCTGGTCTTGGCTCTGCTGGGGCACGCAGGACAAGGGGCTGTCCGCCCTGGGTTGGTCATTTGTTATACTCTCCTTTGGTGTTTGGGCTGCTCTGCCATTGCACATCCCCCCCCCCCCATGGGGATCTCAGAGGACAGGTGATGGAAGGACCTGTGCTCCTCCCCTGAATTTCTGTGAGTTTCATGCCTCATTAGTTGGGCACAAGATTTGATCCCCCAAATGTGCTAGCAGATGATTTTTTTTTTTCACAATCCCAAGTCACCTTTCCAGCAGAAGGGTCCCGGGGGTCTCCTGGTATGACCCGCTATTGTTGGGGTGCCAGGGAAATGGGCACCCACTGCATGCCCAGCCCTGACAAGCAAGGCTTTAAACTTTACTTCAAGATTCTGTTATGTTGCTGGAGGCTTTTTCCTGGGTTTTGAACCATTCACTTATATTTAAAACAACCTCCCCTTCTTAACTGGTGCCATTTGCACCATCCAGCTGGCAAACCCAATGATCTGGGCATGTGCTCTTCACAAACCATTCCCGTCACCATAACCAGGGGAGCAGTCTCTGGTAAACAAGAAGAGATATATATGCTTTTTCTGGTTTGACTTCAGTTTTTCTTGAAAGGAGTAGAGGTGGGAGAAATGAAAACAGCCATGGACTGGGATGTGTAAGAGGCATATGATGAAATGCTTATCAAAATTTCTAAATGGTAGTGCAACAAAAATAGAAAACTGAACCCAGTGAGAAGCCAGCAAGGAGGGAGGGACTGTCATACAGCTGCCTGCCACGCATAGCCTGTGGGTAGCAGGGCAGCTGCTTTGGTAATGGGGCATTTTGTTGGACTAGTACAAGCCTGAGGATAAAATGCTTAGAAACAAGGGAAAGTGTGCTTTTGGGCAAAACAGAGTGAGAGGGGAAAAAGAAAACAATATCTGCCTTTTAAACTCTGCCTTTCATTGAGGGGGGAAACACTCCTCAAGCCAATGTTTCATTTCAGAGGAAATCTCCCTTTTCAGTGAGAAGGCAGCAGCCCGGCACAAGAGGCATAATGTCTCTTGTACAGCCCCTCTGAGGTTATAAATGGAGACTTCATCATCTTTAGCCGCCTGTCACTGACTGCAGAGGAAATCTCACAATAACGTCAAGATTGGCAGTGTAATCTCCCCTCTGCTAAGCTCTTTTCTTCCTTTTTTTTTTTTTTTTCCATAAGTAGGACGAGAATCCTCATGATGTAAAAGGCAGCTCATCCTGATCTCGAGACAGCAGTGCCTGGAGTCATTGTCCAACTAACAGCAGACGTGCCAAGGGATTTAACAGACACATAAGGCTTCTCTGTGCAGTTCTGCATCTGATCAGTCCTTTCGCCATAGTTTGATGGGTCAGAATTAAGTGTAGGTGTAGATTGCCGGTTCCTTCCCTCTTTCCCAAGGAAAGAGTGCACTGAGATGTGGCAGACCTTTGCTGACTGCAAGGTGCCTTGTGCTGCACTCGGAGTGGTGACTAAGTGCTGTTTTCTTTTGCTTCTCACACTGAGTTTACCTCATTTTTATCCCTTTAAGTGATGTGCTACATGTTAGCAGTGTACTGAGGGTGCCCAGGCAGCCACGGTTCGGCTCCAAAGGGCAGGGAGTGCTGAAGCTCAGTAAGAAATACCGGTTTATTACTGCAGCCAGGGCAGTTACTCATGCTCTTGAGGACTATGTCCCTAGTGCTGCAGATTCTGCCACTTCCCAGACCCTCCTGCTCTGAGGACCCTCCTGCTCTGAGGACCCTCCTGCTCTGAGGACCCTCCTGCTCTGAGGACCCTCCTTGGTTCCCAGCTTCTCTGCAGCAGAGGTGTGATGGGCACTGCCCCGCTCCCTGCAACATCACATACCCAGCAGGCTGCTCCCAGGGAGGAATTTGGCTTAAAAATGAGCTGCAAAGAGTAAGCATGGGCTACTTCCTTTATAGCCCAGTGAGGCATCTTAACAGGCTGTCACCTCCTGGGTAACCACGAGGGATAGACAAGTTTGTTTCCTTTTCTTGCAGGCTGAAATTTGTGATGGGCATTTAACCCCCACAGGAAGCCAGGGCTACTCAGCAGAGGTCTGATGGATGGAAACTAAAGATCCTGTCCTGTGTGTGTAGCCTTTCAGGCTTCCATCTTCCTAAGGAAAACCAAGGACCGTGGGACTGCTGCGCTAAGGAGCTGTGCTGGGTTTTGCAGAGGCGCCCACAGAGAAGCAGGGTTGAATCATACGCAGTTTTGCAACTTTATTCCCAGCATCCTATTATTCCTAGTAGAAAGCAGCAGGACCAGATACATGTTTCTAGTAAACAAATTTTTTAAATAAATTTATCTTTTAGTGTATTTTTCAACTGTGCTGCCCTCTTGTGTTAAATTTTGAAAGAAATATTATCATAATGTGGTGGTCAGCAATAACTGGTAAAAGCAGTTTTAAACAACTGCATGATAAATGTATTTGCTTGAACTGTCAATGCTTTTTCATCCATGCTTGAGCAAGAGATCAAGGAAGAAGTAGTGTTTAATGCCGACAAGCCTGAGCAGCTTTGTATACTTCGCAATTATAAGTGGCATTGTGAGGATTTGGTGCTGGAAAATGGGATTCTGTGCAGTTCTCATGCTACTTTTTCTTTCCTTTAGAAATTGTCCGAGCAATGACACATGTAATAAATCAAGGCATGGCGATGTACTGGGGAACGTCACGCTGGAGTGCTATGGAGATCATGGTAAAGTCAGGTTTTTAGGGAAGTGTTGGCACTCTGCAATTATCCATGCAGGCCGCAGAGTCTACGGAAAGCTATGTTGGGAACTGAAACACAAGTGTGTGTCTCGGCTTGGGATGTTTGAGTCTTACCACGTCCAGCATCCCTTCACCTAAAATAATTTAAAAACCTCTTCCAGAATGAGCCCAATATTAATTAAAAGCTATGGGCTGATCTATTGTTTTGGGTGTTTTGGCTCATTTAATTGGAGGTTCTTTCATTTTTGGTTTCATTCATCTGACTTCAAGACTTTTGGTAAAGCTCCTGTTTTACATCTGTGCCTGTGGCCACTATGATGCCCTGCTCAAGATGTGGCTCTGGGAAGCAGCTTCGTGACCCACAGGACAACCAGAGATGATGCAGTGGGAATGGTCGCCATGGAGGGGAGAAGCCTCCACAGGCACCACTGCTCTGACCATGTCATGCACAGAAGCATAGAAGGGAAGTATCCCTGCTCAGCCTTAGGGGCCTCCTAATTGGCTTTATCTGGAAAACCCTTGACTGGGGAACCAGCATCCTGACATCTCATCCTTAATGCTGTGTCAGAAGCATTTGAGAGATAAGCCCAGAGTAGCAGATGCTCCATCCCTGGAAACATTCAAAACCAAGCAGGAGGGGGCTCTGAGTAACCTAATCTAGTTGAAGTGTCCCTCTTTGTTTCAGCAGATTAGACTACTTATTCAGTCCCTTCAAACCCAGACGATGCTATAATTCTAAGAGATGCCAAGAGCATCCTGCTGGTCCTTGCTTCTTGTGGTGGAGTCAAAACACAATAAACAAGCTCAGCACCAACCACCTCAGCTGGGAAGTTGGCTTGTTGCTGAGCTGGTGCTGAAGCAGCTTTAGGCTGGAGGAGACAGAATGTGGCCTGCTGCTGTGGGAAGCAGCAGGGAAGCAGTGCAGCCATGGATGGGGCTGCACTTCTGCCTTGGCAGGGCAGCACTCACAGGGATGTGCGTGGCCTTGGTAAGGGATAGTGAAACTTGAGTCTGTAGTCTCCTGTACACTCAGGGAGTGCTGGCTCATAGGTTATGTCCTACAATATGCTTTCACTTAATGAAATTTTTTATCTACTGTTTTTTTGTTTGTTTTTTTTTTTTTTTTCCTCCAGGAAGCCTATTCTGTAGCCCGGCAGTTTAACATGATACCGCCTGTGTGTGAACAAGCTGAATATCATCTTTTCCAAAGAGAGAAAGTGGAGGTTCAGCTGCCAGAATTATACCACAAAATTGGTGAGTCTGAAACTGCTGTGTCTTTCAGCTATTTTATCTGCAGAAAGAAACACAGAGTAGTCTGGCCTGGGGCTCTAGATGGGAACAGTGCTCTCCTTCCCTGGATCTGAAGGGGACAGATGAGTATCTATCTGTCTAATGATCTAAAAGAAAAACTGGCTTATTGTGGATCCAATGGAAAATAGGTGCTAATTGCCATGGCCATTGCTTATTCTTTGATATGATGGACAGTGCAGGTGCCACCTCTCCCGTACATTAGAATACCATGATGATTTCTTGCACATCTCCTGCCATGGTGTCTGGGGCAGCTGTGCTGAGAACCAGTCAGAGAGGAGAGAGGTGGGAGGTGGTGCCCCTGGAGGGATATAATGGTGTAAGACAGGGTAGGCACAGGAGGCACCTGGCCAGAAGTTTGCGTACTTTGCTGCAGCAGGACCAGGATGAAACTGGGGACTCTCACAGTGGGGTTTTGTACGAATAAGTTACTCAGTGTTTTCAAAGAAGAGGCTGCTGGTGTCCCTTAAGAGCATCAGCAGCATCTTCTTGAAGATACCAACTGAATGTCACTGCCAGTGGCTGCAGAAACAAGCAGTAATTGTTTTGCTTTTATTCTTTTTAACTGAAACTCATATTTTTGATACACCTCTGTTTTCTCCCTGTCCTCTAAAATCACCTCCATTTTCCCTGCAGGGGTTGGAGCAATGACATGGTCCCCACTAGCCTGTGGGATCATCTCAGGGAAATATGGCAATGGGGTCCCTGAAAGCTCAAGGGCTGCATTAAAGGTACCTTTATTTTTAATTGCATGTTTGAGAAAAGTAGATGTGCTGCTTTTGTGAGGGCAGGAAATTGACAACGGGAAAAGAGATCCCTTGTGAGAAGGCTGGCCTGTGTGCTGCTGTATTGATAGATCAGCTCGGTTTCTCTGGCAACCATACTCCAAAGTGTGTGAGAATCTGGGTTACAAAGATGCTTATCTTCCCCCTGGCAGTGAGCTGATGGCTGCGAGCTGGCTGTGGGGCAGCACACGACTGGAGCCAGATGGGGGGTTGAGGGGGGTGGTGTCTGCAGAAAGATGCTGTCACAACCCTTAACACTGACCTGAAATGGTCAATGAAAAGGCACAAGCCCAGGGTTTTTGTTGTGGTTAATGCTCCTGGCTGATGTTAATCAATACGGTTGATGTGACTTCAGACTCTCTTAACTCCATGGAAAGGGTAAACCAGACCTGGACATTATTTTTTCTGCCCACCCTTTCCTGGGCACTAGCCCAGGCAGCGAGTGTGGGTGAGCAGTGGTGGGAGCTCATCCCCACAGCATCCCTCCTGGAAGCCCCGCAGGCAGGGCAGACCCCAGCACCCCATGAAACCCATGGGTCCTCGGTGATCCTGCCCTCTGCTGGTCAGAGCAGCAGCCCTCTCTAACTGGTTTTAAGAGTTTGGGTGTCCCCACAGGGCTTGGTTTCTCCTATCATTATCTTGCTTTTTTAATTATTGACTGTTACGGGGTGTTCTCCCATAACATACCTGTGGCATGTATGTTGCTTTTAAATGTTTTGGAAGACGGCAGAGCACTAAAATGTCACAGATCTGGCAAAAAAAAAATCAACCAAAATGGTATCTGAGCCTCTCTATCAGCTGATGGGCAAAAGCCAATGCTGCCTGACAAGTGCCAGCAGCCTGACATACATCCCTGTGCTGGTTTCTGCACAGCTTGGTACTTTTAAAAGGAACGATAGAGTCTACACTGACTTGCTCACAAAAGGCAGCATTTCAAATTGTATTTAATTGCATTTGGGATTTTTTTTTCCAAAAAACATTAACATTTGGTAAGAGCTAGCTGAGAAGCTGGCATTGCAGAGAGGAATCCAAATTAAATTGATGTGAGTGAAGCAGACTCAAGTTTCAGGTCTGGAGCTGGGAGAACTAAAATCTCAGCTTTGTTTAATTAATTTTTAAATCTTGAATGGTAATAGATTTTTGAACAAGATCAGATGTTCTCTAGCAGTGTGTGTGTGTGTGTGTGTGTGTGTGAAAATCTTCTCAAGTTGACTAATGTTTCACTTTTTCTTCACTCTGCAATGGGATCCAGTGGTCCCAAAATAAAACTGTGGAGGTTCCAGGTTCTGGTCTGGGTCTATCGGTTGCATAAAACCAGAGAGATACAGACACAGGTTCCCACAGGAGACATCCTTGGTCTTTCATAATTGCTTTGTGCAGCAAAGCATTGTGCCACTCAGCCTCCTGGGTTGGATGTGGCTTTTTAAGAGCTGCTTGTAATTGCCATAAACCTTCTATTTTTGGCGATTAAAATTAACAGTCGATTGCAATGTCATTAATCTGCAGTGCTACCAGTGGCTGAAAGAGAAAATCATAAGTGAGGAAGGCAGAAAGCAGCAGGTGAAGCTGAAAGACCTGTCACCCATCGCCGTGCGCCTCGGGTGCACACTGCCTCAGCTGGCTGTCGGTAGGTGATGGGGGGGGGGTACTACTCTTGCACCTTTGTATTTGTCACAAATGTAGAATCTAGCTCATATCCTCTTAGTGCAAAGGGAAATACTCTGCATCAAGACACAGAAAGCTTGTGCCTTATGTGTTGCTGAGACAAGTTGAGGTAAAATCTTGCATAAAGCCGTAAAGCTACTGGTATTATGTTAGTGCTCCCATCATTTAAGTTTCAGTGATGGTTAGGTAAATGGTTACAAAGAAATAGATGTCGCCTTTCAAATTGGACAACAGATGGCTTTGTGTCTGCCTGTATCTATAGATCTGTTTTATTATTTAAAACACTTCAATGATTATTTGCTGTCAGGGGTTATGGAATAAATGCCAGATGGCCAATGCAACACCTCATTGGGAAAAGACCAATATGTTTCAAGCAACACAGGAAAGAAGGAAACAAAACAAGCTGTAGGCTACTAAAATGCCATTTTTTGCTTTTGAAGTAACCCCTGGTCCATTAGCCTCACACAAAAATAGCATTATTTTTTGTTTTGTTGGGTTTTGAGCAGTAAAGTTAAAAATTATTTAAATAAGATTGTTTCTAGCATCATCACCAGGCTTTGATTGACAAGAAGGCTGGTGTAGCTTGGGCCATCCTCTGGGGTCCAACCTGACCTGCCTGTTTCTCTGAACAGTCCCTCCCCGTATGGAAACTATCAGTTGTTCAGATGGAATATACCACACATCTGTTAGAGAAATGATCCCTGGTTCAAATAGCCAAGAGCTGAATCTTTGTGATTCATGACAGTAAAAAACCTAACCCTACAATTAAGACAACTGATGACCCCCAGGCCAGGATCAGGTGGGATGCTGGAAGATCTGCTATGTGGTTTTGCTGTATGATCCGTGCATCTTCCTGGTAGTGCCAGAGGAGTAACATGAAGGTTGAGACAAATAATATTGTCATTATTTTTCAAATAGAGATAGAAGCTCTGAGAAGCATTTTCATCTGGAGTAATGTGCCATGTCATGAATCCTTACGTTTCTGATGATCTTGTGACTTTATTCCCAGCATGGTGCCTGAGAAATGAGGGTGTGAGCTCCGTCCTTCTAGGATCTTCCAACCCAGAGCAGCTGATAGAGAACCTTGGAGCCATACAGGCAAGTGCAGGTGGTGGCGGGACCTCAGCAGAGGTGGGGGGTTAGCTACTGTTCAGCTCCATGTAGAGTAACCAGCGTACCCCAAGATTAGCACCCTCCTCTCACATAGTTTCAATACTTTGTAATTTGTTTCAGGCACCTTTCAGTTCTAGTCATGTACATTAATTAGGTAAACCTGTGGTGCATCACCATAACTTGCTACCACTATGGTAGTCATAGCCCTATCCATCAATAAAAGGGTGGCATCAGCAGGTCTAGTATATCTGAAAAACCAGGACACACTGTGACATATTCTGTGCAAAGTCTTCCACAGGGCGCGTGTTACTTGCACCCACCTTAATTATTCTCTGTTGCTTTTAGCAACAAGAGCTTCCTCTGCTGTTCCAGCTACCAACTTGCTTTCTGCTGCAGCTGAGCAATATTCTATATATGAAGTTTAGGAGCATTTCTGTGATTCTCTCACTGGGTAAAGACACTACAGTCATTTTTCCTTTAAGGGAGAACAGTATTAGAAGAATGTTTAAATATCTGTCACACAAAACCCCAGAGGAAATGTTATTTGATAAAATCTAGCTTTAAATTTGGAAAAACCTTTCATGGAAGCTTGATTAAACATGGGTTTTCTTCCACCCCTAGGTCCTTCCAAAAATGACATCTCATATTGTAAATGAAATAGATAATATTCTGGGAAATAAGCCCTACAGCAAGAAGGACTACAGATCATAATGCAATGCATGAATTACCTGGACTGCATGGTTTTAGCAGTGCTCTGTACGGAAGTACAGCCCCAAATTAATATCCGGTCATGAGAATCATTCAGCAGCCTGCTGCTCAGTGTCTACTGTCACTGGATCCTTCGAGATGTGTGCTGTTGCTACTAATCTGCAGTGAAATTTAAAAGCACAGTTGATCTCTTGTCTAACCAAGAATAATACTGTATTTTCTTACCTTCGACTAAATTCATTAATTTTTACTTTACGCTTAGCACCTCCTGCTTGTGCTGTGAAAAACACTTGTAAAGCAAAAAATAATTTATAACCTTCAGGTACTTGGTAATTAACGAAGGATGTACAGATCTATTTTTCAATGAAGAAAAGCCAGATACAATTTAAGGTTTTAATAAAACCACATTTGGGATATCTCAACTATAAAGTTTCTTCAGGGTAACAGACAGAAGGGGCAAGTTCAAATTTTCAGTTTTCTTTTTTATGCTGAATATATGCTTTAGATTTCATTGGTAGTTGAATAAAGGATGTAAGGATTATTACGTAGAAATTAGATAGGTCAACTCTTAACTATACAATTATTTCAGTTGTGGAGTGCTCCTGGGAAGTATTTCTGAGTACAAGCCAGAAGAGCACAGTTAGAAAACCCAAATCTGCATGTCAGGTTAATAAAAACAATGTCTGTTTGCAAAATTCTAATTCTACATGAACCTTAAACTAAGAAAGCCATAATAAAATATTGGGTTTTGCATCTATAGGCATCTGCCTCTACTTCTGCCTGCTTGTAGACAGAGCTATTGCAAATTTCAATATTTATGAGCTTTTATGGATATAGATACTTATAAATATATGTAATATATAGCTGTTGAAATATACCAGAAAATAATCAGGTACATATGCTGGTGGAAGGCTATATTTGCTTTAACTTGTTCTGGAATTGGGCATAAGTAAATGCATAGTATTTTTAAGTGACACTTTAAACAGGTATTTTTTTGGTGAGCATTTCATCCCTCTACAGGAGTTGAAAGCAAGCATTTATATTTAAATTTGCACATCTTAAGAATCATGTTATCTTTTACCATGAGTTTGCTTTGTAAAACGCACTGATTTCTCTAAGTATTTCTCACTTGTATTGAACCGTGTACTTTGGGTGCATACTTCCTTGGGGTTACAGTTATGTACAGTATTTGTAGAACCCTTGTACTCTAGTCCCCTGAACTCCAGGGCATCTGCAGTGTGTGCAGTGTTCAGGTGGGCCATGTGAACAGATACTAATACTTGAGTTGTCTTCTCTTGTATTTAATCCAATGAGCTATGGTATGTGTAAATGAACTTGGCTGCTGTATATCCAGAAATGCAGTCTGACTTTGACTTCTGCTTGGACATAATAAAAACATTTTCTGCACCTAATTCTATACTTAGAGACCTCTTACTAATACTGAGACTGATTTTTGAAACAGCAGTGGTTTATGTTGAAAATGGATACATATCATTCCACAGGTAAATGCTGATCTTCAGCTGTACCTAGGCCAGGCAAGGAACAATGACTTCAGGCCAGATGAGTAGGTAGACCTGGGGCGTGAAGGGCTGCACTGTCTGCACACCTTGGAGAAGGTACTCATAGAAGTTCAGTCTCATAAAACCAGGTATCAGTTGCATATAACATTTTGGCCTGAAATAAGCACAATGTGAGCACCCTCCTGACAGCTCTGAAGCCCACTGTGGTTCAGCCACCAGCCTCTCCAAAATGACACTGGCTGAGGTAGAGGCTGCCACTGAAGCTTTTCTCACGTCCCGGGTATGACTTAGTTTCACCACCCTGAGCCATATCCCCTAATGTTGCAGTATTAGCTGTGATAATTAACCATTTAAGTATTTTTAAATCTGCTTCATTGGCAGCATAAAGGCTTTTACCATTATATAGTTAACAGCTTAATCTTTCATAATTTCATAATTATTTTGCTAGTAGCAGACTAGCTTCTTTTCTTCCTTCTCAGGGTACCATTTAATGTTACCTCTTCCCCTTCTCACATACATGGAAATCCAACAACATATTAAAAATACTAATTCCAAACTTTTTTCCTTTAGCTGAAAAGGAGATATCATTGTCCCTTACTTAGAGCAAAAGCTGAAGTTAGCTTGCCCAATGCTCTGAGGGCAATGGGATGCCAAGCAGCAGCCTGCCTTTAGGCTGACATTCAGCATTATACTGAAGAAACTGGGTGCAGCTAGTAGCAGCGACTGCAAGGGGAAAAAGCCATTATCATCCCCCCCCCAAAAAAAAACAAAAGCAAAAAAAAACCCCATGTAACCAAACAACCCCAAAACTCTTCTGTGAAGTCCACACAAAGGACAAGGCTTGCTGTTGAAAACCACCCACCCAACCCATGCACCTGCCTTTGTTTCAGGCTCTCAGCACTAAAATTTGTTCTATATGTGCTAAATACTTAAGATTAAAATACATGTAAGTTATAACCTTTATACAGGTTGGGTGGAGATGAGATTCAGAGCAACCCTGAGGAGAAGGACTTGGGGGTGTTGGTTGATGAGAGAATGAA